>ML405887.1:0-12157 GCA_005239525.1 Nicotiana knightiana
AAGGCCTAGATGATTAAAGCACCACATAATTAGAATTAGGTAATGTTAAAGCACTAAGGCAGGAGAATTCAACTCTTTGATAGTCAAATTCGTCTCACAACAGTGCACAGGCAGTAATTGGCTTGCTGAAATTGTCCTTTCAAAGGATGTAGAAATGGGAAACCACAAGCTCATTAGCATAGAAAAATCTGGAATCTTTCCTGTTGATCAGGCTTATCCTTTTGAAACACCTACAAAATCAAGTTAAGCAATTGATAGGACTAAAAGTCCCAAGTACAAAAATGACAAGTCCAGAGGTGAATTGATCCTTGTATGATCATATTCATCCTGAGAAGGTGCATAAAGCATTCTGCCGGACAGGTTGGTTTAAACACACGCAATATCAGAATTGAANTTTTCTCTAAAAAAAAAATGGTTATCTTGAAATCAGTGGAGTTTTTCGCAGAAATCAGTAGATTGTTTTCAGTTCACCTTGTATTTTCTAAATACGTAAAAATCAAGATATACATGTGCGTTGGATTTTAAACTTTAGACACATGAAATTAGTATCGTCAGGAGTACTGGCCCCAAACTTAATAAATCCGCATAGGGCAGAGCCTGTTAGAAATCATTAAAATTCTGGAAAGAATAGAGCGATTTCAGTTTGTCCATAAGTATCAGACTTAGCAAATAACGTATTTAGGTTATCTGAATTTCATATACATATATATATCCGAACGAACGGAGAATATTATGGTTCCTGTGTTTGCCATCATGGGCCACAAANCCAAATATTAATAGTTAAGCGACCGTGCTAGAACCACGGAACTCGGGAATGCCTAACACCTTCTCCCGGGTTAACATAATTCCTTACTCGGATTTCTGGTGCGCAGACAAATTAAAACAGAGTCAAACTTTCCTCGGTTTGGGATTTCAATAAATAAATGGTGTCCCGGAACACCGTAAAAAATCCGGGTGGCGACTCTGAAAACTAAAATAAATCCCAAAACCGAATAATGTCACTTTAATTGGAAAAACTCCCTTATTACCCTTCCCTAATCATCGGGGGAAGGGTAGTGGAAAAAGGAGGTGTGACAACACCGTTTGAATCAATTGAATTCTCCCGCTTCTTTGCAGTCCAAGAAGAGATTTTAACCACAATTTTGGCTATGAGGGGTTGCCACGGTACCATGGTGAGCTTCTTAGTGTCTAGAGGTACACCTAAGTATTTAAAAGAAAGTTTACCTAGATAGCAACCTAGCAATTGAACTATAGCCTTTTTCTCCCTCTATGCCATTCCCCAGAATAGACTGCTCTTTTGGTTAAGTTAGCTTGCAAGCTTGAGGCTACTGAGAATGTAGTAAAACCTGCATGCAATCTCCGCACAGATTCACTGTCTCATATGGTAAACAGCAACAGGTCATTAGCAAAGCTTAGATGAGTGATCCTTGGAGCTTGGATGGAATTTATAGCTTTTCTCATGCTGTAGGTCTTTAAGTAGTCGACTCAAGTACTCCATGAAAATGACAAAGAGAAAAGGAGACATATAATCTCCTTGTCTCAAGTCTTTGGCTGCATTCAATGGTGCAATTGATTCTCCATTGAGTAATTTTTTTGCTTTAATAATATTGTAATTGTATTCCTGATTTCAGCTTGCTTGTGTAGCTTATATGTGGTGTTAAGGGGGTTGGACGTGGCAATTTACGTGTTAACTGAGTTATTTATGTTATTAGTTTGGTCCTCTATACTTTGGTTAATAGTTTCTGTTTATTACAAATTTGTCTAAGGTTAGTTATTTTTTTTCCAGTTCCAGTAGATAATTCAGTGCCATCACTTAGGTCACTATCTTATATTGAGAGTTAGTCCAAGTTCCATACCTATTGCATATCACCCAATGAAACTTTACAATCCCTAGCGTTTTCTATGATTCTTTCGTTGACAAAAATATCCAAGACCTCCACCTAGCGGACCATCAACCATTGACTCAATCTATTCCATCTGCACAAATGATTCAAGCAAAGATGGTATAATAACCATACCAATTTATAACTTCTTTAGTTTTACATCACTGTATATTTTTGTGTGCATATATTCTTTATTACTATGTGCATAATTTTTTTATGACTGTTTTATAAGTACGTTCATATCTTTTTGGTATGCATATTTTCTTTTAGGACTAAAAGATCCAAAAGGCAAGGTGATGCTAATTTATCAGCAAAAAGCAAAAACCACTATGGTTGCCAAGACATGAAAGTTTACTTGGAGAATACAAAAAATTTCTTGTTTTAAAGAAAACTGGTTACTCTCTTGTATTTTTGTAGTTGTCGGTTGTAGATGGTATTTACTTAGTCCTTTAGTTCTCTGTGCTAGCAGTACATCCACACGCCAAATTTGTGATTTTCTTTTTCTGTTTCTAGGCAAATTTCAATCTTTCCCAAAGGGAACGGTGACTATTGTGATCACTTGTCTATATATCTTCGTGTTGCTGAGCCACATAGGTTACCTTGTGATGGGTGGGGTATATATAGTACTATACTTAGTCTAGTAGTTCTTTATGCTCCAAGAGTTAAAAAGCCTCTAATGCATTGCTATTATTATTATTATTTATGATAACTAGTAACACACTTGCTGTAACATAAAAATTAAAGTTTATGACATGTTAATCTTTAGCATATCAGTTAACCATCTGTGCAAATATACTACCTTGATTCTTGTTTCAAAAAACTTATAACTAACATATATGAAGATTTGAGTTGTTAATTCAAAGTTCTAAAATATTAAGCAAAGGTTTATTGTTGAAAACTTGAAATAATAACTTAAAATTTTGGAAATGAGACTTATTACATTCCTAATGCCATGATCATACAAGGAAATAATGAGATTTTTATAATTATTTGAAAAATTCAAATAATAGAGACAATGAAATCTATCTATAATTAAAAGGAGAAGAAAAGGCATTCTCAATTCGCCAAGTGGCATCATCAGAATATGGCACCTGGCACTTTAGAAAAATCCTCCAAACAAATAGGAGCTATACAATTATTTAAAAAAACTATTTCATAATTTCAAATTTTTTATTTATTAGAAAATTAAATATTCTTTATTTATAAAAAAAATAACTGATTTTAAAACAAACATTTTTTAGTCTTTAACTTTAAAAAATAAATTTGATTTATATTATTATTTAAAAATTAAAAATTAAACATTGAACATTTTAAAACATACGTTTTTACTCTTTAAAACATACATTTTAAGAAATTAATTGATTCAAAATTATTTTATCATCTACTTTTTTTTAAAGAAAAGTACTTTATTTAATTCAAATTTCATATTTTTTTAATTTTAAAATTTTAACTGATTTAACCATACTTTGTTTACTCCTTAACCTTTAAAAAAGAAAACTGATTTATATTAAATTTCACAATTAGAACCCATTTTTCCTTAATTTCCTATGCAAAACCTACCCTAAGGATAGTGGATAATGCTGAACCCCTCAACCATATGATTGAATTCACGCACGATCGAAACTCACGAAACCATATGGAACTGCTCCAAACTGGCAGCCAACTTTCATTTCTCCAAACTGATAGTCCGTTCTTAAATTCAAATCTTTCCTACTACTATCAAAAATTCAAGAAACATACAGTTTCTGCAAAATATGGCTACTCACAATGATTTGATCAAGAATATAACAATTTTGAAAATTCAATGTAAGTTGATAGTTCGGGTTGTTTGTCTGTGGGAGTACCAAGTCATTATATCTCAGACGCTACTTTGTCGATTGAGTTGGTTCTACAAGATGAAAATGTATTAATAATCTGCTATTGTCTTATAATACATTTTGCTAACTCTATTTTTTAATTTGTATATGTGAGTATTCATGGGATAATCAGTAGCAAAAAACTCATTGAAGTATCTGTGTCCCACACATATGTATCCTCAAATATGTTCCCCAGTATTACCTTTTGCTTCTCTATTTTTTAATTTGCAAATCTGAATTTTTTGCTCTGCTCTTCATATATTTTTTAATTTCTATGTGTATATCCATGGGATAATCAATAGCAAAAACCCCATTGAAATATTTTTGCACCAGACATATGTATTCTCAAATATGTTTCTCAGTGATATACTACAATATGTATCGTTGTTTTTGCTTCTCTGTTTTCTAATTTGCAAATCTGAATTTTTTAGTTTGCTCCGCTCTTTGTATATATGTTTTTTAATTTCTATGAGCGTATTCATTGGGTAGTTCCTCTAATAGGCTGGTTAAAACCATCTCTCAAAGAAGTTTCTTTGTCTCATATGAGTTAGCTAAGGGTGTTGTTCAAGTTAAAACAATTGGCGAATTAGTGGAGTCCATACAAGCGAGTGAAATATTTTGTGTTATATTAATTCAAGCATTCTTTAAACTTAATAGTTGTTCTATGCACATCTGTTACAATGAATAGCACATACGCTAAGTCGTTGTGCGATAAAATCAAGCTAATTGAATTTAGTTTGTTAGATTAATACATATATTGTAGAGTCCTATTTATCATGAATAACATTCTTGTACCAAAAACTGTTTAACAATAATTTCTTTTATGTTGTGTACTTTTATTAGCCAATAATATATATGTGGTTAGAAGGTGCCAGCCATACAAGTCGAACGCCTCTATGTTGCCTTCAGTCATATCCTAGATTTCTCCAAGAATAAGCGTACAAGCTAAAAGTGTAAAATGGATAGGGTGGTACCTATTGGAGGCAACCAGAGAAGAAAAATCATCAACTTGACTTTACAGGATGTTAAAAATTGTATTTTACTTAAGAGGGAATAATGAAGTGATAGTATCTTCTATGTTGCTGCAATTTTCTTGTCGTTGAAAGTTGGATTCTTTATATCCATGATTGAATTAATTGAGAAAGTTAGTGTAACTTCTCTGTTGCTGCAATTTTCTTACCGTTGAAAGTTTGATTCTCTTGGTTGGACTGTTTGACTGGGAATGTGTCATTAAAATACTATTTTTGTTCCTTTGTATCCTTTTTTATGGGCTATAACAAAGAAATATTTTGGAATTGTGCAATTTATAGGATTGGTGAATGCTTATCTATTTACTTTGATTCTAATTTAGAGGGAAAAAAACATATAAAAATGTCACCAAGCCTTGATGAACCTTTTTTCATCACTATTTCTCAGTCATAATTTATCCTCCATGAAACATAATTGATAGTTTGCGATAAATATTTAGAGGCATACATTTCAGGAACTTTATTCACCAATATGAGTTTCTTAGAAGTAGAATAGGATTTTTCTGATATTCAATTTGGTGGTTATATATTGTGACAATTTAAAACTTAATTTAATTCTTTATTCTTCACTTACAACCGGTTGATTAGCTATTGTTTAGATACCCTTGCATAATACTACACTAACCGCCACAACTATTACATGAATTCATTAGAGAAAGCTACAAATACAATGATTACAATGTACTTCGATTTGATGAGAATAAGTATGATGAATCCTTAACTTGAGTTGCTTCTCTTGATTACTATTATATGCATTAACAGTAAACTCATGAAACATCTTGAAGTGCTAGACTGAGCTCTTTATCAAATTTGGCAATTGATCCTCCTCTTCTAAACGTAAAAGAATTGGAAATAGATGAATGTTAGCAATGTAAACTCTCCATGGATACACAAATGATTGTTTAAGATGCTTTCAGATACCTAGAAAGAGCAGGCAGCCTACACTTGACATTTTCAAGCTCAATAAAGCTGAGATGTAGCGATGAAATTTTATTTGAAAGCAATTATCCATTTAAAGTTTCATGTGAATTACCGATTAGCTTAAGGATATGAGGCCACAGTCGCAAAGGAAATGCAACACCAGGCGCAACATCACAAGTGATCAAATCTCTACGGTAACAATCATTTTACTTTAGGTAATTCTAAGTCAGTTGTGATACTTGCAGAAGACATACTGACCAAGTAAGGTTACTATGCAAGCACCACGCTGAACTTTAGGAGAACTATTCCACTATATGTTCATATATCTAAAGGACTTTTCATGATGTTTAGACTCTTAATTTGGATTTGATGTTTCTATTTTCAAAGGTCACATAGTAGAAGTACATACCTATTCTATGTTCTTTGCATTTCCTTCTCAGTACACAAACTCATGAATTATAAAATTTATGGAAACAACACGTCTTGAGTAAAATAATATTATATCTTTGCAGACACGTTGATACTAGGATCCGCTGGTGCCATTGGAAAGAGAACTTCTGGAATCACAATATATACAAAAAAAGATCCAGGTTCTTTATACATTTATACATATATGCTTTTGAATTTAGTTATGATATTCTAATATTATACTTTTTATAGATTTGCGTGTCTTGAGTAAAAATATCAAATCTCTCCACACACACATCAAAATCACGATTCGTTTATGCCGTTGGAAACAAGACTTATAGAACTACAATATGTAAAAAATTTAGGTCTAGATTATTTGTATATTTAAACAGATATCCTTTTTCTATCATTATGCTTTTTCCAGCTTTGCGCCACCATACTAAAAAAATTATATCTTTTTGCAGGGACGTCGAAACTACGATCCGCTTGTATCATTAGAAGAGAACTTATGGAGCTGCAATAAATAAAAAGTTAAGGTCCAGATTATTTGTCAATTAATGTAAATATGCTTTTGAATTCAGCTATGAATTTTTGATATTCTACTTTTCACATCTTTGAGTGTTATGACTAAAAAAATCACATCTATCTTGCATATACACTGACAACACTTTTGGCCATCGTTGCTGCTTGGTTGAGTTGAACACAACAATTATGAAGGTAAATTTTGTACTTTTTTCTTAAATAGCCAAAGTACCTCAATCAGGTTAATAAGTATTAAACATTATTCTGTATATTTTTTTGTGTGCAGGTTAGTCATAAATGTGAAGATAATGTCTGTTAATACTATGCCTCAGAAAGAGTTTGGGTGCCAATTCAAGTGGTTGGTCAATTAAATACTATTAGGTTTGTGTGCCAAATATTTCATAAAACTATCAACCTTGCCTTTCTACTAATTATTCTTTTTACTGCTTTGATAGGGGTTGCACGCAAGTTGTCGATACACTACAGCTTCTTGAGGAGGTTCAAATACACTCTATTTTTCATGTATCTCAACTCAAAAATTGTCACTCCTCTTGCCTTAATTGTTCATCTGTAGATTCGTCAGGTCCACTATACTCTTTGCCTCAAAGGAAGATGCAATCCTATATAATCTGGTAATGAGTCTGAATCTCTAATTTTAAAATATAATAAGTTTCAAGCTAAAAATATGCACTCATAAAGTTTAATTTAGGTTTCGTCCCTGCCTTATTTAAGGATGGTCTTGCTTGCACATATGTCAAGATGGTTGGTGGCAATAATAGAGTGCCTATTGTAACGACCTGGTCGGTCGTTCCGAGAGCTTTAGCCCATTTTCCTCATTTCTACTTCTTTAGGTGATGTTCATCTATAATGTGTAATATTGGATTGGTTGGTTTGAGTTTGGGAGGTGATTTGGGAGTCCGGGTTAGAGTTAGGCTTGAATCGGTGAAATTAGTAATTTGGTGATTTTCGGTCAGTAGGGAAAAAATTGATAACAGAGTTGGAATGGAATTTTCGGAAGCTAGAATAGATCCATAGTGCCATGCTTGAATTGTGTGCAAATTTTAGGATATTCGGACAAGGTTTGATTGGTTTCGGAGCCAATTGTGGAATTTAGGAGTTTGTGGTTCTTAGGCTTGAATCCGAGATTTTGATTTGATGTTCGGTATTGTTTCAAGTGATTCGTAGGTGTGATTAAGTCTGAATGATGTTATGGGACGTGTTGGTGTGGTTGGCTGAGGTCCCGAGGGCTTCAGGTGTGTTTCGGATGGTTAGCAGGTGAATTAGTTGTTGAAAACAAGTGCTGGTGTAGCTGGGGTAAGTTTGTTGGTTTTCAGGGGTTGTTCTCTGAAGTTGAGAACGCGGACCACGCTAGAATTTTGCGGTCAGCGGAGGAAGTTCGTGGGGGCGGCATTATTCCGCGGTCAACAATGAAGGCTCACGCGGACATTGGAATGTTCTGCATGACCTCAGGAACTTGGAGGCCTTTCGCGGCCGCGGTGGGAATTTTGCGGACCGTGGAGCGAGGTTTGTGGTGGCGGTGGTGGTGATTTTTTTGCGGTCAGCGAAATTGGGGATCCGAGGGTGCACTATAAATATGGATCCAGGGTTTCATTTTTCATACTTTGACCTAGAGAGCTCGTGTTTTGGCGATGTTTCTAGGGATTTTCAAGACAACCATCGGTGTAAGTGATTCTAACTCAGTTTTGGCTAAAATACATGATTATAACATTTAATCCATCATTTGATTAGAGAATTTGGGATGAAAATTATAGAAACTTCATATATAGATTTTTGAGAGTTGAACACCGGTTCGAGGTCGAATTTTGATAAATTTGGTATGATTGGACTCGGGAGTAGATTCTATCAGATTTCGAGACGTGGGCCCGAGGGGGGGTGGCCAATTTTGGGATTTTTTATCTAAATTGATAGATTTCATATGGGATTCATTCATTTAGCATGTAGTGATGAATATATATTGATTTTGGATAGATTCAGAGCACTTGGAGGTTGAATCAAGGGGCAAGAGCATCTAAGGCTAGGGCTGTGTCTGGTTTGAGGTAAGTAACGAGTGTAAATCTAGACCTGAGGGTATGAAACCCCGGAATTTCGTACTATTTCACTATAATGAGGTGACGCGCATGCTAGGTCATAGGCGTGTGGGCGTGAACCGTTAGGGATTGTGACTTAGTCCGTCCTGTAGCAACTATAGAGTTGCATATTTTGATTAAAGTTGTATAATAGCTATACGTTTTAGAAAGATTTCTTATAACTTGAGTTGAATGCCATGTTTGGGGCCTCGTTCCCGTACTATTTGGACCCTCAGGGGTATTTTATTACTGTCCTCACACTGTTTTGATTTGAAAGAATATCCTCAGTCATGATTTTACCTGTGTACGGTTTAATTCAGTTCACTACTCTATTTTTAAGAATATGAAAGTTGTTTCGGGCTGAGTCCCTTGATTTTACTGAAATGCCCGAGTGGCTTATGAGGGTTATGACTGAGGGAGGCCGAGGTCCTGATTTGTGAGGATATCATATGGATCGGGCTGCACGTCGCAACAATATATGATATGGATCGGGATCCACGCCTCAGCGGTATTGGGTCGGGATGCATGCCGCAGCGATATAGCGCTTGGGCTGTACGAGCTCCTCCGGAGTCTGTAAATACCCCTAATAAGCGCAGTCGACTATATATATATTGGATCGGGTTGCACTCACAGCTATCATACGATACCTACTGAGTGCGAGTGCCGAGTACCGAGTGACGAATGATTAGGAGGCCTGAGTGGCTGTGAGGCTTGCCCGAGGGGCTGTTCATAAGTGATATGTTTTGCCCGAGGGGCTTGTTTATGAAATCACTATTTTCACTCTATTTTTATGATTGAGCCTCTATTGAAACTGATAAAAAAATTTTTATATGTTCCATCGAAACTGGAGATTTATGAGATATTTCGACTAAAATATTGGTTTGGAAATTGTGGTTCCACTGAGACTTTATATTTGTGAACTTTATGTGATTTTACTACTCGTCACTGCACTCAGCCTTTATTTATGATTGTTACTTACTAAGTTGGCATACTCACATTACTCCCTGCACCTTGTGTGCAGATTCAGGTTCCACGGGACGTCCGAGTGAGTGTTGACTTATCCTCAGCTGGTTCTGGCGATTTCAAGGTAGTTGCATGGCGACCACAACTTTGTTTTCTCCCTCTTATCCTCTAATGTCATTTGTATTAGACTCCTCCTTTTGTCTTTTTAGATTGTATCAGACTTAGTACTTTCAGACTTGTATCGTAGATGCTCATGACTAGTGACACCTGATGTCGGGCTGTATTTTCCGCATATATATATTTCCTTGTTTGGGGTTTCTTTTGAAAGGATTATGACTTAATGGTTTGAAAGATAATTTTTTTTAAAAAATAGAATATTGACTAGTTTGGGAAATGAGTCAGTTAGCCTAGTACCACGATACGCGCCATCACGACTGGGAAGTTTGGGTCGTGACAAGTTGGTATCAGAGCCTAGGTTACATAGGTCTCACCAGTCATGAGCAGGTTTAGTAGAGTCTTGCGGATAAGTACGGAGACGTCTGTACTTATCTTCGAGAGGTTGTAGAACCCTTAGGAAAAATCTCACATTCTTGAATTCTTGTCATGTAAACCCATTTCTTATGGTGACTAAACTTCTATTGTTTCATTCTCTCACATATGGTGAGGACACGTGCTACCTATCAGGGTGACCGGACACCAGTTGGCCCGTGAGAGGCCGAGGCCGCGGTTGAGGCCGTGGTAGATGGAGGGGTGCAGCCTGCGCGACAGCCGGGGCAGTACCTATGGACCCTCCAGTTATTCCATATCAGGTCCCAGCCACAGATGTTCCAGTGGGACCGGCTCAAGCACCGACTGTGCCTATCGTTATGTCAGGTCTTCTGGAGACCTTGGCTTAGATCTTGACCGCATGCACAAGTCTTGCTCAGGTGGTCGTTGTTTCTACTACAGTAGTTACTTCTCAGGCTAGGGGAGGCACTCAGACTCCCGCCGCGCGCACTCCCGAGCAGGTTGTTCAGGGATTTCAGACATCGGGGACACCTCCAGCCCAGCCGGTTGTACCTGCTCAGGATTATGTGGTTCCAGTTGATCACGCTCAACTATGTCTAATAAAAGACTAAGCGGGCGTTGCAAATATAATCCGGGGTATTATGCCCAGAGTCGATCCCACAGGGAGCTAACGTATCATGCAAGCTGTCAGAATACTAAACATTCACTTGGTGTCGTTTAAACTACTACAAAACTGAATGAAAATATTAAAACTAAAGATTAACTACAATAAGGTGTAAACAATTATAATAAAGGTCTAAGGTTATGGTTTCCCCCGTCGGTGAACTTACTTCTCGGATACTTCATATAGCTTGATTAGTTGTCTCTATCAATCATGAACACTCTATCTACCATAAATCTCTCTCAAGTAATTATGATAATTTACTAGACGCACTCTCTCAAGTTACGCTAGCTAGATTGCATTACAGTTCACTTTAGATTGCACCCGAGGTATCGTTATCTCTAATCCAACCTCTAAACCCTCGGTTATGACTTTCGTCTATACTCCGGGAGTGATGTTGTTCAAACAACTACCTAAATATGCACTCTCTCTCAAGTAGATACATAATAAATAGGAACAGCTAATTGAGGGCCCTTCAATCAACTACAACAAGAACGTAGTTGAACAAATAGAGATTAATCAACCAATCAAAACTATATTAATATCACAATAAGTTTATCCCCCAACGGGTTCCACCAAAACCCTAGATTAAGATATTAGCTAATCATGCTCATAATAATCAACTCCAAAATAACTTGCATAATTAAACTACAAATTAATGAATGAAAGATGTAAAAAATCAATGTTTTGCTTCTCTGAGTAGTATTCCACAAGCGTCTCTTGTCTCTAATGGCATCCCCTCTTCAAGTTGTGTTTTTGGCTCTATTTATATGTTTGGGACAAACCCTAAACGTGTAGGAGACTTCTATTCAAACCGGGAAACACTTAAAATGTTCAAAACTCGGATTGGACCAGACCAGGGACCTGACTTTATGGCCCAAACACCTGGATAAATCTAGGCCAGGCCTGGCCTTAAGTCTCAAATGCCTGGATAACGCCAGACCAGGCCTGGCCTTAAGGCTCAAACGCATGGATAAAGCCAAGACATGCCTGACCTTAAGGATCAAACGCCCGGCTATAGCCCGGTGCATTCTTCTTCGCCTCTTGAGCGTATTTTCGACGTTTATGCATCCATTTAGCTCGGCTTCCATCTCCAATTCACCTACACATGAAATAGACTCCATTATGCACATACAAAGTGTATTTTTATCATTAACGCACATAAAATGTAGGGCATATAACGTGTTAAACCATGAATTCCAGCCACACATCAACACCCCACACTTAAACATTTTCTCATCCTCGAGCAATCATACTACACTCATGTACACAACTTATTAAGCAAATCCCTTAACACGTTATACCAAGAATTTTTAAAACA
>ML405887.1:16227-33726 GCA_005239525.1 Nicotiana knightiana
TGTTGTTCAAACAACTACCTAAATATGCACTCTCTCTCAAGTAGATACATAATAAATAGGAACAGCTAATTGAGGGCCCTTCAATCAACTACAACAAGAACGTAGTTGAACAAATAGAGATTAATCAACCAATCAAAACTATATTAATATCACAATAAGTTTATCCCCCAACGGGTTCCACCAAAACCCTAGATTAAGAAATTAGCTAATCATGCTCATAATAATCAACTCCAAAATAACTTGCATAATTAAACTACAAAGTAATGAATGAAAGATGTAAAAATCAATGTTTTGCTTCTCTGAGTAGTATTCCACAAGCGTCTCTTGTCTCTAATGGCATCCCCTCTTCAAGTTGTGTTTTTGGGTCTATTTATATGTTTGGGACAAACCCTAAACGTGTAGGAGACTTCTATTCAAATCGGGAAACACTTAAAATCTTCAAAATTCGGATTAGACCAGACCAGGGACCTGGCTTTATGGCCCAAACGCCTGGATAAAGCCAGGCCAGGCCTGGCCTTATGGCTCTAANCGGTGCACTCCTCTTCGCCTCTTGAGCGTATTTTCGATGTTTATGCATCCATTTAGCTCAGCTTCCATCACCAATTCACCTACACATGAAATAGACTCCATTATGCACATACAAAGTATATTTTTATCATTAAGGCACATAAAATGTAAGGCATATAACGTGTTAAACCATGAATTCTAGCCACACATCACCAGTCATGCCAGATGACGCGCAACGCATGTTGTAGAGGTTTGGTAGACTTTAGTCTCCGACTTTCAGTGGTACAGAGGGCGAGGATGCCCAAGGTTTCTTGGACAAATGTCAGAGGATTCTCCGTACAACGGGTATTTTGGAGACCAGTGGGGTCTCGTTCACTACCTTCCAGTTCTTAGGAGCTGCCTTTACTTGGTGGGAGGCTTATGAGAGGTGTAGGACTGTTGGTGCAGCGCCCCTTACCTGGCAGCAGTTCTGCGCTCTCTTTCTGGAGAAGTATGTGTCACAGTCCCGCAAAGAGGAGCTGCGCAGGCAGTTCGAGCAACTGCGTCAGAATGATATGACTGTGATGCAGTATGAGATACTATTTTCAGAGCTAGCCCGTCATGCTGTTTGGTTGGTCCCTACAGATAGGGATAGGATCAGGAGGTTCATGGATGGCCTCTCGTATCAACTTCAGATTCTTATTACCAGAGAGAGGGTGTCTGGTGCTACTTTTGAGGAGGTGGTTGACATCGCACGTGAGATTGAGTCAGTTCCTCTCTAGGAGCGGGTCTGGTAGTTTTGGTGGTGTTCCTTTAGGAGGTCAGTTTTCGCACGGTAGAGGCCATCCATTCAGGCATGCTCAGTCAACCCGTCTGGGTCACCATGGAGGATCATCTGGTCGTGGTTCTCACAGTTCTCATCATGGTCACTCATCATTCAGTTTCCTTCCAGCCCAGAGTTCATCCTGTGCACCATCAGTTCAGGGCTCCTCCATGCCAGGTTCCTCTACCAGTTATCCCGGTGCTAGGGGCTCCCTTCAGTCACCATCCCCCGCACTAGGAAGTTGTTACGAGTGTGGAAATTTTTTGCACATAAGGAGACAGTGTCCTCGTCTTCTTGGGGATCCATCTCAGCTGAGGATTCAGCCCTCAACTTCAGCTCCAGTTACTTCACCACCCGCCCAGGCAGCTAGGGGTGGGGGTCAGGCAGCTAGAGGGGGAGGTCGATCAAGTGGAGGTCAGGCCCGATTTTATGCACTTCCAGCTAGACCAGATGCTATGGCTTCAGATTCCGTGATTACAAGTATTGTTTCAGTCTGTCACCAAGATGCCTCAGTTTTATTCGATCCCGGTTCCACATATTCATATGTTTCATCATATTTTACCCATTTTCTGGATATGCCCCGCGAGTCTTTAGTTACATATGTTCGTGTGTCCACTCCTGTGGGCGATACTATTATTGTGGATCATGGGTATCAGTCATGTGTGGTGTCTGTTGGGGTCTGGAGACCCGAGTAGATTTGTTATTACTCAGTATGGTTGAATTCGATGTGATATTGGGCATGGATTGGTTATCTCCATGTCATGCTGTTCTTGATTGTCACACGAAGACCGTGACCTTAGCGATGCCGGGATTCCCGAGAGTTGAGTGGTTCCATAGATTATGTGCCTAATAGGGTTATTTTGTACCTTAAGGCTCAGCGCATGGTTGAGAAAGGTTGCCTATCGTATTTGGCTTTTGTGAGGGATGTCAGTGTAGAGACTCCCACTATTGATTTTGTTCCTGTGGTCCATGATTTTCCGGATGTATTTCCTGCAGACTTGTCGGACATGCTGCCTGAAAAGGATATTGATTTTGGTATTGATCTGGTGCCGTACACTCAGCCTATTTCTATTCCACTGTATCATATGGAACCAGCGGAGTTGAAGGAACTGAAAGAGAAACTTCAGTAACTCCTAGATAAGGGTTTTATTCGGCCTAGTTTGTCACCTTGGGGTGCACCAGTTTTATTTGTGAAAAAGAAAGACGGTTCCATGAGAATATGTATTGACTATAGGTAGTTGAACAAGGTCACAATCAAGAATAAGTATCCTCTGCCTCGTATTTATGATTTGTTTGACCTGCTTCAGGGAGCGAGGGTGTTCTCTAAGATTGACTTGAGATCTGGGTATCATCAACTGAAGATTCGGGATTTGGACACTCATAAGACAGCTTTCAGGACCCGTTATGGTCATTATGAGTTCATGGTGATGTCTTTTGGGTTGACCAATTCCCCAACCGTGTTCATGCATTTGATGAACAATGTATTCTAGTCATATTTGGATTCCTTCATTGTTGTGTTTATTGATGATATTCCGGTATACTCTCGTAGTCAGGAGGAGCATGCTCAACATTTGAGAGTTGTGTTGCAGAGACTGAGGGAGGATAAGCTTTATGCAAAGTTCTCCAAGTGTGAGTTTTGGCTTAGTTCAGTTGCATTCCTGAGACACGTGGTGTCTAGCAAGGGTATTCAAGTAGATCCGAAGAAGATAGAGGCGGCGCAGAGTTCGCCTAGACCGTCCTTAGCTACGGAGATTAGGAGCTTCCTTGGTTTGGCGGGATATTACCGTCGCTTTGTGGAGGTATTTTCGTTATTGCTTCGCCCTTTACCAAATTGACCCAAAAGGGTGCTCCTTTCAAGTGGTCAGATGAGTGTGAGGAGAGCTTTCGGAAGCTCAAGACGTCTTTGACCACAGCTCTAGTGTTAGTTCTACCATCAGCTTCAGGTTCTTATACCGTATATTGTGATGCCTCAAGGATAGGCATTGGTTGTGTTTTGATGCAGGAGGGTAGGGTGATTGCCTACGCCTCGCGCCAGTTGAAGACCCATGAAAAGAATTATCCGGTGCAAGATCTTGAGTTAGCATCCATTGTTCACGCCTTAAAGATTTAGCGTCATTATTTGTATGGGGTCCATTGTGAGATTTATACTGATCACCGGAGCCTGCAGCGTCTGTTTAAGCAGAAGGATCTTAATTTGCATCAGCGGAGATGGTTGGAGCTTCTCAAGGATTATGATATCACTATTCTATACCATCCGGGAAAGGCCAATGTGGTGGTCGATGCCTTGAGGCGTCGGGCAGAGAGTTTAGAGAGTTTAGCATATCTCCTAGCAGTAGAGAGACCTTTAGCATTGGACATTCAGGCCTTAGTGGGCCAGTTTGTGAGATTGGATCTTTCGGAGCCTAGCCGGGTATTGGCTTGCATAGCCTCCAGGTCTTCTTTTTACGATCGTATCAGGGAGCGCCAGTATGAGGACCCGTACTTGCTCGTTCTTCAGGACAGGGTCCGGCGAGGTGATTCTAGGGATGTGACCATTGATGATGATGGAGTGATGAGGATGCAGGGCCGGATATGTGTGCCTAATGTAGATAGGCTTCGGGAGTGGATTCTTGAGGAGGCCCATAGCTTGCGGTATTCCATCCATCCGGGTGCCGCGAAGATGTACCAGGATTTGAGACAACATTATTGGTGGAGGCGGATGAAGAAGGATATCGTTGGATTTGTGGCTCAGTGTCTCAACTGTCAGCAGGTTAAGTATGAGCATCAGAGACCGGGTGGCTTGCTCCAGAGATTAGATATTCCGGAATGGAAGTGGGAGCGGATCACCATTGACTTCGTAGTTGGGCTCCTACGGACTCCGAGGAAGTTTGATGATATATGGGTTATTGTGGATCAGCTGACCAAATCTGCGCACTTCATTCTTATTGGTACTACCTACACTTCAGAGCGGTTAGCTTATATCCGAGAGATCATACGTCTGCATGGTGTCCCAGTTTCCATAATTTCTGATAGGGGTACTCAGTTCACATCACAATATTGGAGGGCCATGTAGCGGGAATTAGGTACTCAGGTTGAGTTGAGCACGACTTTTCACCCTCAGATGAACGGACAGTCCGAGCGCACTATTCAGATTTTAGAGGACATGTTGCGCGCTTGTGTTATTGACTTTTGGGGTTTCATGGGTCCAGTTTCTGCCACTCACGGAGTTTGAATATAATAATAGTTATCATTTGAGTATTCTGATGGCTCCGTACGAGGCTTTATATGGGAGGACGTGTAGATCTCCAATTGGTTAGTTTGAGCCGGGTGAGGCTAGACTTTTGGGTACAGATTTGGTGCAGGATGCTTTAGATGAGGTGAAATTGATTCAGGAGCTCCTTCACACGATGCATTCTAGGCAGAAGAGTTATGCGGACAAGAAGGTTCGGGATGTATCTTTCATGGTTGGAGAGAAGGTTTTGTTAAAGGTATCAACCATGAAGGGTGTTATGCGGCTTGGTAAGAGGGGAAAGTTGAGTCCCCAGTTCATTGGGCCTTTTGAGATACTTAGGAGGACCGGGGAGGTGGCATATGAGCTCGCTTTGCCACCCAACTTGTCGAGTGTGCATCCGGTGTTTCATGTTTCCATGCTTCAGAAATACATTGGGGACGCGTCCCATGTTCTGGATTTCAGCACGGTTCAGTTGGAGGGTGATATGACTTATGATGTGGAGCCAGTGGTTATTTTGGATCGGCAAATTCGGAAGTTGAGATCCAAGGATATAGCGTCAGTGAAAGTGCAGTGGAGAGGCCAGCCTGCAGAGGAGGCCACATGGTAGACCGAGCGGAAGATGCAGAGAAAATATCCACGCCTATTTGAGGCTCCGGGTATGTTTCTAGACTCGTTCGAGGATGAACATTTGTTTAAGAAGGGGAGGATGTAACGACCCGGCCAGTCGTTCCGAGAGCTTTAGCCCATTTTCCTCATTTCTACTTCTTTAGGTGATGTTCATTTGTA
Organism: Nicotiana knightiana; assembly: GCA_005239525.1. Lineage (NCBI taxonomy): Eukaryota > Viridiplantae > Streptophyta > Magnoliopsida > Solanales > Solanaceae > Nicotiana > Nicotiana knightiana. The sequence continues at coordinate 21,534 of ML405887.1, forward strand.
ATGTGTAGTATTGGATTGGTTGGTTTGGGTTTGGGAGGTGATTTGGGAGTCCGGGTTAGATTTAGGCTTGCATTAGTGAAGTTAGTAATTTGGTGATTTCCGGTCAGTAGAGAAAAATTTGATAACGGAGTCGGAATGGAATTTCCGGAAGTTGGAATATATTCATAGTGCCATGCTTGACTTGTGTGCAAATTTTAGGATATTCGGACAAGGTTTGATTGGTTTCAGAGTCAATTGTGGAATTTAGGAATTTGGGGTTCTTAGTCTTGAATCCGAGATTTCGATTTGATGTTTGGTATTGTTTCAAGTGATTCGTAGGTGTGATTAAGTTTGAATGATGTTATGAGACGTGTTGGTGTGGTTGGATGAGGTCCCGAGGGCCTCAGGTGTGTTTAAGATGGCTAGCAGGTGAATTAGTTGTTGAAAACAAGTGCTGGTGTAGCTAGTGTGAGTTTGCTGGTTTTCAGGGGTTGTTCTCTGAAGTTGAGAACGCGGACCGTGCCAGAATTTCGCGGTCAGAGGAGGAAGTTCGCGGGGGCTGCATTATTCTGCGGTCAGTGGTAAAGGCTGACCCGGATAGCGAAAGGTTCAGCACGACCTCAGGAACTTGGAGACCTTTCGCGGCCGCGATGGGAATTCTATGGACCGCGGAGCGAGGTTTGCAGTGGCGGTGATTTTTTCACGGTCAGAAAAATTGGGGATCCGAGGGTGCAGTATAAATACGGATCCAGGGTTTTATTTTTCATACTTTGACCTAGAGAACTCGTGTTTTGGCGATTTTTCGAGGGATTTTCTAGAAAACCATCAGGGTAAGTGATTCTAACTCAGTTTTGGCTAAAATACATGATTATAACATTTAATCCATCATTTGATTAGAGAATTTGGGATGAAAATTAGGAAATTGTAGAAACTTCATAAATGGATTTTTGAGAGTTGAACACCGATTCGAGGTCGGATTTGATAAATTTGGTATTATTGGACTCGTGAGTAGATGGGTTTCTTGGTTTTGTGAATTTTATCGGATTTCGAGACGTGGGCTCGGAGGGGGGGGGGCTAATTTTGGGATTTTTGATCTAAATTGATAGATTTCATATGGGATTTATTCCTTTAGCGTGTAGTGATGAATATATCTTGATTTTGGATAGTTTTGGAGCATTTGGAGGTCGAATTAAGAGGCAAGAGAATCGCAGGCTAGGGTTGTGTCTGGTTTGAAATAAGTAACGATTGTAAATCTAGACCTGAGGGTATGAAATCCCGGAATTTCGTACTATTTCACTATAATGAGGTGACGCACAACCTAGGTGACGGGCGTGTGGGCGTGCACCGTTAGATATTGTGACTTGGTCCGTCCCGTAGCAACTATAGAGTTGCATATTTTGATTAAAGCTATATAATAGCTATACGTATTAGAAAGATTTCTTATAACTTGGGCTGAATGCCATGTTTGGGGCCTCGTGCATGTACTGTTTGGACCCTCAGGGGTATTTTATTACTGTCCTCACACTGTTTTGATTTGAAAGTATATCTTGAGTCATGATTTTACCTGTGTACTGTTTAATTTAGTTCACTACTCTATTTTTAAGAATATGAAAGTTGTTTCGGGCTGAGTCCCTTGATTTTAGTGAAATGCCCGATTGGCCTGTGAGGTTTATGATTGAGTGAGGCCGAGGGCCTGGTTTGTGAGGATATGATATGGATCGGGCTGCACGCTACAACCATATATGATATGGATCGGGATGCATGCCTCAGCGGTATTGGGTCGGGCTGCATGCCGCAGCGATATAGCGCTTGGGTTGTACGAGCCCCTCCGGAGTCTGTAAACACCCCTAGTGAGCGCAGTCGACTATATATATATTGGATCGGGTTGCACTCCGCAACAGTTATCATATGATACCTACTGAGTGTGAGTGCCGAGTGCCGAGTGCTGAGTGACGAATGATTAGGAGGCTTGAGTGGTTGTGAGGCTTGCCCGAGGGGCTGTTCATGAGTGATATGTTTTGCCCGAGGGGCTTGTTTATGAAATCACTATTTTCACTCTATTTTTATGATTGAGCCTCTATTGAAACGGATAAAAAATATTTTTATATGTTCCAACGAAATTAGAGATTTATGAGATATTTTGACTAAAATACTGGTTTGGAAATTGTGGTTCCACTAAGACTTTATATTGTGAACTTTATGTGATTTTACTGCTCGTCACTGCACTCATCCTTTATTTATGATTGTTACTTACTGAGTTGGCATATTCACGTTACTCCATGCACCTTGTGCAGATTCAGGTTCCACGATACGTCCGAGTGAGTGTTGACCTATCCTCAGCTGGTTCCGGAGATTTCAAGGTAGCTGCATGGCGACCGCAACCTTGTTTTCTCACTCCTATCATCTATTGTCATTTCTATTAGACTCCTCCTTTTGTCTTTTTAGATGGTATCGGACATAGTACTTTCAGACTTGTATCGTAGATGCTCATGACTAGTGACACCCGATGTCGGGATGTATTTTCCGCATATATATATTTCCTTGTTTGGGGTTTCTTTTGAAAGAATTATGATTGAATGGTTTGAAAGATAATTTTTTTTTTGAAATAGAACATTGACTAGTTTGGGAAATGAGCCGACTAGCCTAGTACCACGATAGGCGCCATCACAATTGGGAAGTTTGGGTCGTGACAAGTTGGTATCAGAGCCTAAGTTACATAGGTCTCACTAGTCATGAGCAGGTTTAGTAGAGTCTTGCGGATCGGTACGGAGACGTCTATACTTATCTTCGAGAGGCTGTAGAACCCTTAGGAAAAATCTCACATTCTTGAATTCTTGTCGTGCAAACCCATTTCTTCTGGTGACTAAACTTCTATTGTTTCATTATCTCACAGATGGTGAGGACACGTGCTACCGATCAGGGTGACCGGACACCAGTTGGGCCCGTGAGAGGCCGAGGCCGCGATCGAGGCCGTGGTAGAGGAATGGGTGCAGCCCGCGTGGCCGTCGGGGCAGTACCTATGGACCCTCCAGTTATTCCAGATCAGGTCCCAGCCACAGATGTTCCAGTGGGACCGGCTCAGGCACCGGTTGTGCCTATCGTTATTCCAGGTCTTCAGGAGACCTTGGCTCAGATCTTGACCGCATGCACCAGTCTTGCTCAAGAGGTCGATGTTTCTACTACAGTAGTTACTTCTCAGGCCGGGGGAGGCACTCAGACTCCCACCACGTGCACTCCCGAGCTGGTTGTTCAGGGACTTTAGACACCGGGGGAACCTCCAGCCCTGCTTGTTGCACCTGCTCAGTATTATGTGGTTCCAGTCATGCCGGATGACGAGCATCGCATGTTGGAGAGGTTTGGTAGACTTCAGCCTCCGACTTTCAGTGGTATAGAGGGCGAGGATGCCCAAGGTTTCTTGGACAAGTGTCAGAGGATTCTCCGTAACGCGGGTATTTTGGAGATAAGTGGGCTCTCATTCACTGCCTTACAGTTCTCAGGAGCTGCCTTTACTTGGTAGAAGACTTATGAAAGGCGTAAGCCTGTTGGTGCAACGCCCCTTACTTGGAAGCAGTTCTCCGCTCTCTTTCTGGAGAAGTATGTGCCATAGTCCCGCAGAGAGGAGCTGCGCAGGCAGTTCGAGCAGCTGCATAGGCAGTTCGAGCAGTTGCGTCAGGATGATATGACTGTGATGCAGTATGAGATGAGATTTTCAGAGCTAGCCCGTCATGCTGTTTGGTTGGTCCCTGCAGATAGGGAGAGGATCAGGAGGTTCGTGGATGGCCTCTCGTATCAGCTTCAGATTCTTATGACCTGAGAGAAGGTGTCTGGTGCTACTTTTGAGGAGGTGGTTTACATCGCCCGTGAGATTGAGTCAGTTCGTCGCTAGGAGCGGGTTAAGAGGGAGGCCAAGAGGCCTCGGGGATCTGGTAGTTTTGGTGGTGTTCCTTCAGGAGGGCAGTTTCCGCACGGCAGAGGCAGCAGTCAGATGAAAATTGCTGAGGCTCGGAAAGCAGCTGCAACACCAGCCACATCACCACAATTGATCAAATCTCTACTGCCACTGTATTTTTTGAATTACTTCAGCCACTTTTAAGTCAGATGATACTTGTGGAAGTCACCCTAATCAAGCAAATTTTCTATGCAAAAAACAAACAGAGAAACCAAAAATAAAAAAATTAAATGCAATGCAATTATGGAGGGTTTATCAATTCAAGCAGCAATTTCATTGATGAATACAAAGAAATGGCATGTAATCAAAGTATGCCAACAATATTTTTAGAAACAACTCAAAAAAATTCATCTATTTGTTTTTTGTTTTAATCCTTTTGAATGCGATTGTTAAATTTTGTCTGCAATATACATCTTTTTGTAATATCTCTCTTCACTCTTTTTTCCTTTGAACTAATCTGCGCATTGCGCGGGTACGTATACTAGTATGAAGTTTAAAGATTAGTTGTAGCATTTTAACAAAGATTATAGTTTTCTTGTGGCAAGTAATCTTATATTAAATAAAAGATCAAATAATAAGTATAATAAATTAAAATAAAAAAAAGTTCATTAATCATATATTGTAATTATCATTTTGCCCAACATGTAATATATATTTATGAAGGATAGAAAAATTGATGGACATTTTGTGTGGGAGTTTCTTGTTTTATTTAATAGTACCAATCGTATGGTACGCGTCTTGCATGTACCTATCGTAATTTGTATACAATTAATAAAATTTAATAAATATCTTTAAATAATATGCTTGAGTTATAAAATAAAAATTTTAAAAATATAAGTTCACGATCAAAATAATTAATGTTGGTCATACTTAACTAGATGAACAGAGGAAGAATCATTCCATAAAGAAATCCTCAGACATGCAACACTAATAGGACGAAATTCTAAAATAAGATAATGTGAAAAAAATAAAGACAAACAATACGTACATATAACCCCGATTTTGATCATTCTTCCACTGCGTCTAATAGAATATCATAATCAAATGGAATTGCGCGGGAATTTACAAAAGGTTTAAATGGACACAACTCTAATCAAATTTAAAGTTCACTATAAGCTAAATTATAAATATTAGTACAATTGATATGAATAATCTTAGTTATTTGTTATACCGAGCTTTTCTGTCACAACCCAAAATTCACTATAGATCGTGATGGCGTCTAACGCCGTCATCAAGCAAGCCAACGTTGATTTATTTATTTATTTGCTTATTTTATTACTTCCGAAATCATAATCTTCATTAATCTAATGGCATAAGATAGATCTTCAAGGGAAAAATGATGGTAAATATGTAATTACAATAACGAATAACCCGTAAGAACCCCAAAACCCGTTGTCACAAGTGCATGAGCATCGACTAGGAAACATAATAAAATACAACATCTGTCTGGAATACAAATTCGACAGGAGAACATAAATAACTCTGAAGGAGACTCTACAGTCTGAGGATCGTAACATGAAGTGCAGCTCACGGTAAGTCTCTGCAACATCCGCGCCTCTGCGCCCAAAAGACCACCGGGTATATAGGTACCTCTACAAAAATATGCAGCAAGTGTAGTATGAGTACGTAAATCAAACCATACCCACTAAGTATCTAGCCTACCCCCAGAGGAGTAGTGACGAGGAGTTGGCATCGACACTTACTACAGGCCCAATTAAATAAATAATACGATAATTCATATAATTTTAAAGTACACAGCAATAAGGGAGAAATATGAAGTTTAATAATGTTCCAATTGTTTCCTTTTAAGCATAAATATATAGATCATATATCCTACCTCAATATCTCAGAATAAATGCCAAGTGACAATACCAGTCAGATAAGAAATACTATAAAATATCGGGCGTCAGTGAAAAGTTTATCTCGTGAATATTCGAACTACTAACGGTATACGCACGACTCTGCCGAGGTAGTTCGGCTCGATCCAGAATGGCGTGTACATTGCCGAGGGTCGAACGACACGAACCAGAGATGCACCTTTATATATTGTCGAGGCATTCGGCCCGCTCCACAAGAAAGGAAGGAGTTTCCGAATCACAAGATACACGCTTACAATAAAGTACATGAGCACAATAATAAGTACATATATTTATATTTATCGAATACCTTAGCAACAACTCAGGGTATTAAAGCTTGATCTGATACTTTTATTTCTAAATCAATTTCAGTTATAACTTCAATTAAATAAGCCAGCAGAACAAGTTCAAATAATTCAATTATTACAGGATAAGGTCCTAAGTCTACCCGGACATAGACATGTTTTAGCTACTTACGGACCTTCGTCACCTCGTACGTGCGCAACGCCCACAACTAGTTGCACATAACAAAAGAAATATCACCTAGAGGGTAGTTTCCCTCTCACAGGGTTAGACAAGAAACTTACCTCGTTCCGAAGCTCCATAATCGACTCCAAAGCTTTTCCAACAACTCAAATCGATGTCCATCGCTCCAAAACCCCTTGTTGAGACGAGAACAACGCCGCAAAAATCACCTCAAACGGAGCTCTAGAACTCAATATACGCCCCAAATACTAAATTCTCAGTTTAAAACACTGTCCAGATGATTTTTCTTCATCCCCTTCTCGGGGGACTTTCGCGTCGCGAAGAGCAAATTTTCGCGTGGACCGGTCAATCCAAATTTCCTTCTTCTTGTTCGCGGGACCTCCATCGCGTTCGCAAAGAACAAAGTCTGCACAAAAAACCAGCAATCTTTTCCAACACGGAAATGAGCATAACTCTCTCATACGACATCAGAATTCGACGATTCTTGTTGCTATGGATCCGTAATTACGATATGGATATATGGTTCAATAATCACAAATGAAATGTTGTTTTCTCAATAGAGTTCCCTTTATTCCCAAAGAAACGACCCCAAAACATCAAATAAGAGCGCTACACAACCCAAACACCTCTGAAACACACCCGAGGCCCCCGGGACCCCGTCCAATTACACAAACCAGTCCCAAAATACAATACGAACTTAATCGAAGCTTCAAACCACGTCAAATAATATCAAAATCATGAATCGCCCCTCGAATCAAGTTATAAATTTTCAAATTTCCAAATTTCCAAATTCTATATCTTGTGTCGAAACATATCAAATCAATCCGGAACGACTTCAAATTTTGCACACAAGTCCCAAATGATATCACAGACCTATTCCAACTTCCGAAATCGAGATCTGAGTGCGATATCAAAAAGTTCACTCCCGATCAAACTTTGCAAAAACCTTCAAATTTTTAACTTTTGCCAAATGACCCCGAAATGACTTACGGACCTCCAAATCCACATCCGGATACGCTCCTAAGACCCGAATCACCATACGGAGCTATTCCTAGACTCAGAATCCCAAATGGACATCGATAACATTAAAATACACTTCAACCCAAATTTATGAAATTCTTCCAAATGCCAACTTTCTACAATAAGCACCGAAACGCTCCCCGGTCATCTAAAACCCGATCCGGACATTTTCAAAATCATCATACGAATTTGTTGGAACTTTCAAATTTCGATTCCGAGGTTGTTTACTCAAAAGTCAAACCTTAGTCAATTCTTCCAACTCAAAGCTTCTGAAATAAGAATTTTCCATCCGAATCAACTCTGAACTTCTCGAAATTCAATTCCGACCACACGTACAAGTCATAATACCTGAAGTGAAGCTACCCAAGGCCTCAAGTCGTTGAATAACGCACTAAAGCTCAAAACGATCGGCCGAATCGTCATTTTGAAAAATAGCTTTTATCAATTTTGATAAAAGAACTACTATCATCATTCAAAAATGTCTTTAAATTTGATTTATATTTGAGATTGTCATCTCTCAACCAAATTTTAGAAAATATAGATGATAGATATCTTAGTATTCAAATTTCTAGCATTTGACCAAACTTATCTTTCTAATTTTTTTTTCTTTACTATTAAATATAACTTCAAGTTTTCTTCATATATCAAAGTTCTAGAAAAGTACCTTTTTGTTGTTGATTATTTAGTAATATTATATTGAATTTTGAAATATTAGCGTTAAAGATAGAACATTGAAAAGGAGCTTTAAACATCGTGTATATTAACAAAGCAAAAGACACATAGCCTGAGAGCTTAAATATCCTTTAATATCGAAAGTCTCGACAGATATTATCAACTTTAGTAACAATTGTTTTGACATATTTATGTTATATAATTCAAATAAAGAAAAAAAAATTAAATAAGATATTTATATTAATTTTTTTATATATTTCAAATAATGAACAATTAATAAACAATAGTGGTTGATTTAAAGCCACTAAATATTAAGGGGGAAATAAATCAGACATTTTACTTTTGGATACTCTAATAAATATTTAATTGATTGAAGATAGGACCTTTTTAAAAATAAGACCTTCTATAGCTACATCCTTATCTAAAAACACTTCATTATAATAGCTAAATTTTTCCGGAACCAAATTTCATATTCTGTTATAATATATATTTTTTATAACAACAATTCTCTATAAGATTCAAAAATATGTAGATCAAACGAGACTGTTATAGAGGAATTTGACTGTACATATTCAAATAGGAACTTTGTAATTGAGAACCGATTTTAAATCATTCCTTACTTACTGTTCAAATTAGGAGTGTTCAAACTAAACCAATTAAAAAACCTGACTAGGTTTGGTTTGACTTGACTTGGTATTGAGTAAAAAACCCAGAACCAAGCCGATATATAAATATATAATTTTGATATATTTTTTAGACTTTATATTTAATTTTCTTTAAAAAAATGTAGAAATATTTGGGATCCTCTCATGTGTTAAACTTGAAAGCGTACATCGACGAAAAATTATTGATAGACGACTAAGAAAATAACTATCATGTGTTACTAACAAAATTATCTCATTGGAATATTTTAATAGATCATATGTTTGTCAATTTTTTCAATATTTACTAAACATATATTCACTTATCAAAATTTTATTTATTATTTTAACAAAGTAAGATTCAAATAATATTCATGTAACAAAAAAATCTGAAAACTCGAAAAACCCGATAAAACTGAACCGATCCAAACCGATATAGTTGGTTTGGTTTGGGTTTGATAAAATCGTTCCTTTACATTAGTTTATAAATACTTTCATACACATTATTCACGTAAGTACTTTGACTTTAAAATCGAAATAGGATTTTCTACTTATCCAAATAAGAAAAATTTAATGATTGAAATCTTAGTTCATTTCATAATACTAAATATTAGAGAAAATAACTATTTTGTTCAGTATGAAATTTATATTTAAAGGATAAAAACGACGAGTGATATTTTACTAATAGACTTCGTACTCTTAATTCTATACTATATTAAAAGCAATTATCATAGTAAAAGAAATTATCAGAAGATACATAAAACTAATGTTGTAAACTTCAAAACAAAACGCTTTTGGAAAATAACTTCTATTATTTGGTAACAAACAATACTAAATACTATTTATTTTCGTTAACTTTGTAAAACTTGTTGATATTGAATATCACAATTTACCATTTGAATTGCATAAAATTACTGTTGATTGCACCTATAGCTACCAACTAAATTCTTAAAATCTTAATTACCATCATTAACCATTTCGATAAAAGCTATCCTCATATTTTATATACAAAAGTATTTACCCCTAAGATTATCAGGCATTTAAATTGTGGATACTAATTTATTTACAGTATCATTATAGCTCCAATTTAAAAGGGCGGCCTGGTGCATTAACCATTTCGATAAAAGCTATCCTCAGATTTTATATACAAAAGTATTTTCCCCTAAGATTATCAGGCATTTAAATTTCGGATACTAATTTATTTACAGTATCATTATAGCTCCAATTTAAAAGGGCGGCCTGGTGCATTAACCATTTCGATAAAAGCTATCCTCAGATTTTATATACAAAAGTATTTTCCCCTAAGATTATCAGGCATTTAAATTTCGGATACTAATTTATTTACAGTATCATTATAGCTCCAATTTAAAAGGGCGGCCTGGTGCATTAACCATTTCGATAAAAGCTATCCTCAGATTTTATATACAAAAGTATTTACCCCTAAGATTATCAGGCATTTAAATTTCGGATACTAATTTATTTACAGTATCATTATAGCTCCAATTTAAAAAGGCGGCCTGGTGCATTAAGCTCCCGCTATATGCGGAGTCAGGAGAAAGACCGAACCACAAGAGTCTATTATAGCTCCAATTTGCATTTGAAAAAAGTCATAACGTATTAAAAGTTTCTTTTGGAACCTATGATGATCTTTTGATTTTAGAAATATGTAAATAACAAAGTAAAAGGAAAAAGGAAAAGAAAATACTGATGTGGGGTGAGTTTATTCGAGGCGTTACAGGGCGGGTTGAAATCATAGCGAAAACACTATGCCCCGCTTGACTTGAATGTGGGATAGCGAAAACACTACAAAAAATTCTAAAATATATATACATAATAATACGATTACACTCATCTTGAATTCGCTGACTCTAGATTCCCGCAGTCGTCTTTATTCAGGTAGCACAACTTTTTCTACACATAGGACACGTGTTGTTCTCTGATAGCCATGTAAATATGCAACTCCTATGAAATATATGAGAGCAAGGTGTGATCACTACAATTGAATCCTCTACAAATATCTCAAAGCAAACAGGACATATATCTCCCAATTCAAAATTCACATTCTCCTTGTCAAATGTTACAATCTTCAATCCACCTTTTACCTCCCTAAATTCTTGAATCTCCCCGTCTAAAACCCTAGTTTCATTAACAAATTCCATTTTCGTTATCAAAAAGTTCAACAGAGTATCCAAGATATGTTGAGTATCAGAATCAGCAATAGCATACTCTACTTGAAGTTCAATGATTTTTGATATACATACCATCTCTTCTTCAGTATCGACTCTTCTCCTTTTAAACCCGCTAAATACTTGAACTCCATCAACTACTTGTAAATAAACCACGCCCACTTTTTCCTTACTCTCATGACCGTCTTCATTCAACAGTGTTTCGTGCAAATTAGTTAATTGGAAACTACAAACATCCTCAGATGGTTGCGCGCCAATTTCAAAATTTGCACTATGCATATTCATATCTATAACCACAACAATCTTGGACGATTCACACATGTTTTGTAACAAACTAAAATTTTCACCAAAATACTCAAAGCTACTTCTCAAATAACATGAAATTGTTTTGGCTAAATGTGGAATTGTCTCTTTAAAGAATAAATTTGATAACCCTAAAGCTTGCTCAATGCTTTTGATTAATTCTTCTGAAGATTCAACTAACTTGAAAGGTTGAACATTTTTCTTGAAAGTTATTTTTTTCGTTTGTCCGCCGCGATTTTTGGAGCTGTAATTTCTTGGTCTTATAATTTTGGTTTGGTTTTTCACTCTTAAAACCAATAACCCAAATTTTGATGAACATAATCGACGACGATGATCACAAATACGATTTTTTATCATATTTTGCGTCCACTTGAACACCCTTATTTTTATTTCTTTTATACTTTCAACTCGATACCCCATCCTTTTCTTTCTTCTTTTGTTTATTGCTCCTTTTTTTTATTTCTGAGCCGAGGGTGTACGTACCGGAAAGAAAAAGAAAAACAAATAAACAAAGAGAAAGGTAAAGAGAAACAGATGAATAAAGAGAGAAATCTATGAAGAAGAAACTAAGAGGTTGGAGAATCTTATAGAGGAAGTTTTATAGGAGAGTTTTTTATTTTTTTATTTTACCAAACTCAGCTGGGAATTGGAGAGATTTAAATCCTGTGCAAGTTAGGATTAGTAGTTTTTGGAAGAAATATAATTTAAATCATAGAATCGGTAGGAATAGTATTATATTATACATAGCTCAAGATCGTATGAAAGAATACAATTTAGTCTTAGAGCCCGTTCGAATTGGCTTAATAAAAGTGACTTTTCATCAGAAATAGTTTTTAAGCCAAAAAATAATAAGTCTTTTTGGCTTATTTTAAGCACTTTATACTTATTTTAAGCACCTTTAACTTTGCCAAAAATTAAAAAAAACTAAAAAAAACTTAAAAGCTGATTTTACCAGCTTAAAAGTCAACCCAAACACAAAGATATCTAATATCACTCCTAAGATTTTTACGCACAATAACTATATATAAAAAAAATTAAAAAAAAGAGCTAAACGGCAGGGCTAGACATTTAAATCAATTGCAAAAAAAAAAAAAAAAAAAT
>ML405887.1:33985-79862 GCA_005239525.1 Nicotiana knightiana
AAAAAAAAAAAAAAAGAATCTACGTCATAGCAAAGTTTCACCCGCCCTACCCTGCCCCGCTATATATCCTATTTGCCATTCGTATTAAAACCCCAGCTATAAAGCAACTTCACATTTAGAACAACTAATTCAAAATCTCATGACGCAGAGTCCATTTAAGGCGAGGCTTAAAAAGAGAAAAACTTAAACGTGGTAGGGCAAAACATATATATAAAATCATGTCGGGTGAGGCTTCACCTGCCTTGCTTATATCGTATTTGTCATTCGTATAAAAGACTCAATCATAAACCAACTTCATAGCCGCATAGAGCCCAGTTAAAGAGGGAGCTCGATCCCTACTAAAAAAATTCATTTTGAAGATTCGAACCCGAAATCTATAATAATTAAGGGCGGAAGAATCTCATTCAATATCCCACCATACCCTTGGTTGCCGATATTTCTATTTTCTTGTGATCTATGTTTTTAACTTTCCTTGAGCTTCTCCGTTAAGCAGACCTATTTTTGTAAACTTACCTCTATAATTAAGGGACTAATTAGGTCCTTTTCTCACTAATTGCAACTCCTTAATCAACTTGAACAAGAAAACACAAAAAAAAAGAAGTTATTCTAGGATAAAGATTATAATCCCACATCCAATATGGAATAAATAATTTAAAAACTTTGATATACCGATTAACTAATACGTATAACCAAACACGGAATAAAATAATAGTCACGTTATGGTTTTAGAAGAAGAACAAACCAATAATCCATCAATTTCCTTATTGTATTAATAGTTATTGTCTTTTTCTTTTTCTCTTTAATTTCTTGGTTGGGTTGTGATTTCATTAATTCTGAATATTGCAACCGATAAAGCTTCTGCTCCCATTAATTCTAATTTTAATATTTTCTCTTTGCCTTCATCATCCCTAATATCTGCTCAAAATTTGACTATCAATTTCGTCGTTTGAATTTGAGTATAAAAACGTAGAGGTTTCAATTTCCTTCCAAGAAAATATTATTTGGTTGAATAAATTAGGCCTTTATCGTCAATAGAAAGGAGCACCCTCATCGATACAAGTATTTTTTTGGTAATTTTCCCGTCAAGATCATGGGTGTTTTTGCTATTTATGCCATCAATAAGGAAAATAAAACAAGTGGATTTGGAGTGTTTACAGTGGAGGTAAAGGGAAATTATAAATTTGAATATATGAAAGGTTTTTGTGGAGATGTGAAGCTACAATTTTCTTCAGTTACACAAGAGATAGGATTGCTACAAAAACGTTACATTCAGTGGCGGAGACACATTGAAGCAAGAGGGTTGATATGATATGCCTTGCGCAAATTTTTTTTTACGTATATTACCGCATATTGATATGATATAGTTAAATCTTTTTATAACTGTCATGTTAATTTGTTCGGACATATTTTAGATGTTATAGTGAAGTGCTGTTATAGAGGACATATACTATAACACAACATAAAAATCAATTCTAAAAAAATTTGACTTTTATATTGAATAACTATTATATAGAAATGTTATTATAGATAAGCATGACTATATATATATATATATATATATACCGTTTTGACTCTTCTATATTTTCCTAAGTGTCGATTAACCATATAAAAATACAATAAAACTTTTCTGCATTATATGTTTACTATAGAAATACCTTCTAGAATTTGTGATCATCAAATTTTAAGTTAATTTTGTCCTTTGAATGAAGATGTTAGTTGGTGTGTAATATCATTCTAGTACCTTTCTTTTTGTACACAATATTAAGTTTGATTGAATACTGTTTATTAGTAACTTGGTATATTTATGTAACATATGTTTTATATTATAGTCAAATTTCTCTATAAAGTCATGTTTGTTCAGATTTTTGTTGTTGTTATAGTAAAGTGATGTTATAGAGAACATATATTTTAACATAAAATGAAAAATTGGTTCCAAAGAAAACGTAGCCGTTTATAGTCAAGTGATGTTATAAAGAATGACTGTTATAGAGAGGTCTTACCATATAAGTTAAGTAACCAAATTAAATAAGTCGGTTATTCAAATATTGGAATCAAACCAAATCAATTAAGTCGGTTTTTTATCGATTCGGTTTTTGTCAGTTTTTTCGGTTATTTATCGATTTTTTCCTTAAATATGAGACATACACTACCAAACGCATATTCCGGCGACCATATTTTCAACATAATACTATCAAATCAATTACTCTTTGAGAAATCTATCATTTACCAAGATATATTGATGATAATTGAATCAAATAGTGATGAATAATTTAAGTGCTCAATTAAAAATCAATTATTTTTAACATGAAATTAATTCTTGTACTTAACAAAAGAAAACTACCAGTCAAACTAGAATATAAAGGCAGAGTAGATTATTAAATAGCATAGAACTAGACTAAAAATATAAATGACTAATATGTACCATAAAATTTTAGAAACTGTAAAAATATACATATATATAGATGTAATAATAGATTTAAATAACTACTTTTATAGTCGGTTTGATTCGATTTTTTTCGGTTATTTTTTTTATTAAAACCAAAATCAAACCAAATTTGATCAGTTTTTAAAATTTGAAATCAAAACCAGATTAAACTTAAAAAGTATCAAATTTCTTTTGATCGATTCGATTCGATTTTCGATTTAATTTAATTTTTTGAGTTTTTATGAACACCCCTAGTGCAGATAAAGAGTACTATTATTTATGGATGAGAATGCCTAAATGTTTCTTGTGGAAACGTGAAACTCCAACTTTCGTCAATTACAAAAGAGACAAGATTGCTACAAAACTGCTCCACTTGGATATACTTGGAAAAATATATTTGTGATAATTGATTGGTTTGGTTTTCAATTATTAGATTATACATAAGGAGTTGTTGAATTTTTAGCTTTATAATTCTCTCTTGAACATTTTTAGCCTTCTTTTCAAAAACTAAAATCAAGAATTTGGAATTAAAAAAAAAAATTGGTAACCAGAGACATTAAAATGTAGCAAAACTAGCAAAAATATTCTCAAAAATATTTCTCGACTAACCCAAATACACAACTTTTTTTCTCAAAACTACTTTTTAAGAACTCTTTGAACAATGTAATATAATATTAAAAAGAAAATTAAAATCGTATTGAATTGCCTATAATTACTTTCCGCCCGGAAATTAAGACGTCTGAAATTGAGTATATTATTAAGATGTTATTTCTAAATATGAAATTTGAATAAGTAAAACTATTTGTTTTTATCAGCATATGAATGCGTATTATTTATTTATATTAAAGAGCTAATAAGCACAAATCAAATAAACTTAAACTAAGTATTTTATTTCGCAAAACCTTAGATAAAGTTAAGGGGTGGGGATCACATCCATCCACCAATTTCTTTAGTGGTTGTAATTCCTTGTTACTTGTAGTTTAAGTAACCTAGCTAAGTTTTTACTTTTCATTCAGCTTATCCGTTTTTTGGAATCTTTATGCAAATAGCCGGACAAATTTATTATTTATTTTTTCTAACCGATATATATAAATTATATAATGATTATATACAGTTATACATATATTATACTTGTATTATATATTCATCGGCTAATTTTAATTTAAGCAGTTGGGTCAACGATTATTTAGGTTAATTTTCTAATTTTTTAGGGTTTGTTATTTTTGGACCTAAAGTGACATATTTGTGTAATCTTTCCCTAATTAAGGGAGTAATTAATTAGAATCATTTTCTCACTATAACTATAATTCCTCAATAAATAGGAAAACAGAGACACCCTACCCTATATGTTGATGATACAATATATATTCTCTCTTTAACTCTTACACCTTGTTTGGATAATTGTTACTTATTGTATCGTATCGTATTGTTACTTTAATTACAATGTTTGTTCTGATTGTTACTTAAATTTTATTGTATCGTATCGTTTAAACCAGTTGTTACGTAACGACCGATTTGGTGTGATCGTGTCGTTTTGTTATTTTTTCTCTCATCTTGCCTTTTTTTATTATTAAATAATTCTAGTTTATCTTTTACACTAATATTACCCCGTCCTTGACTTTTTCTTTATAATATTGCCAGTTTATTCTTCATATTGTTGGTGCATGACATCATGAAACGACGGCAAACAATACAATCTAACCAAACATTATAAAAATCAAAACAATACAGTACTATACAATACAATACTATATAAAACGATACATAGCAACTATCCAAACAAGTTATTAATTAAACCCTAATTAGAATCATTCCCTCTCTAAACTTTGTGACAATAGCCCCACGTTATGATGGGTGTAAACATAGAAAGAACCTATACTAATATTTCTTATATTAATTCTCCCTATTTTCTTGTTATTTGGTTCAATTTTTTCTAATGTACTGTCTATTATGATATCTTTTCCCTAATTCTCTATTGAAGCAATCACAGCTTTTAATATTACTAGTTTACCTTGGCCTTATTCAACCCTTTCTGCTCAAAACTTGACTATTAATTTCGTCGTCGAAAATCGTGACGATGGTGAAGTTGAGTACAATGATATGCAGGCTTCAATTTCGTCCCATAGAAATACTGTTTGGTTGAATAGATTAAACCTTTATCATCGGCAGATCAACGAGAACGTTGATTAATACAAGTGACTTTTGGTAATTTTTCCGTCAAGATAATGAATGATTATAATATTTATACCATGACTAAGGAAAATAGAACAAGTGAATTTGGAGTTTTTAAAGTGGAGGCAAAGGGCAATTATAAAACTGAATATATGATTATAGTTTCTTGTGGAGATGCTCAAGTTTTTGTCCTTTACATAGAGACAGGATTGTTACAAAAATGCTCCACAAAAATGTACACTTTTGATGCATATTGAATTTTAATTATATGTAATTAGTTTCTTTATCTTTGTTAGTTTTATTTTCATAGTAACTAATTTGTGTTATGTTTAAGTTTATAATAAGAAGACAACTTTTGTGAATGAATTTAGGTTGCAATTGTAATGTTACATTTTCTTTTCCTGGCTTTTAAATGAGAATAATGATTATTATGGAGTATTAATCTTCACAATACTTGATCTTGTAAAAGGTGTTCTTTTGCTTAATTATTGGCTTGTGTTATTCGGTTTATGGATTAATCCGGTTATTTTTAATAGCACCGCGGTAAAGTTTGAGCCGTAAAAATAACCATCGATGCTTGCATTAGAATAGGCTGTAAATCATACCTCTTGGGGTGCAGCCCTTCCCCGTGCCTGCATGAACGCGGGATGTCAGGGATGTCTTGTGCACTATGCTGCTTTTTTTTTAATAGCATTGTACCGTGCACGTGATGCACCTTTACTAGTCCATTGGATATATATATATATATATATATATATATATATATATATATATATATATATATATATATATATATATATATATATATATATATATATATATACTTGGATCATTTGGATGGTTGTTACTTGTTGTATTGTATTGTATTGTTATTTTAAATACATTTTTTTATTATTACTTAAATTTTATTGTATCGTACCATTAAATTCGTCATTACATAACGATGAAAAGTGTCACTTTATGTAACGATGGACTAGGTGTGCTGCAGTTGTTATCTTATTTTTTTCCTCTCATCTTGCACTTCCTTATTATTAACTAATCATATTTTATCTTATAATTTACTTTTTTATATAATATTTTTACTTTGTTAACCTATTTTTTAGTAATATTACAAGTCTATTCTTCATATTATTGGTACGTGACGTTATGACAAACTGATTCAACATCTAATATATTGTCCATCAAAATTGTCCATTAAAATTTAGGTAAATGGAAAAAATATACTATCCTTTTTCACCGGCTTCTTTAAAAGGGGAAAAAAAAAAGTTACAAGAAAGTTGATGAGTTGAATCTGCAAATATAGCAGAATAAAAGAATAAATCTGTATTACTTTATTGATCGAAGTCCTGTAGTCCATTTCAGGATTAAGTGATAAATTCTTTGATGAACCTGTTTGCTGATACAAAAATAAATTGCAATCATAATAATATAAATATAAAAAATATAATTTTATTGCTAAAATGAGGCGGGTATAATTTTATTTATTCCCTTAATTCTTCTCTCCTGATTATCTCTGTGATTCGAGGGCTGGAGCCACGTATTTCTCGAACATAGGATGACGCGGGCTTTCATGAATTTATTTGATATCCATGAAATCTGTTGTGGATCTTCTTGAATGATTTGATTATCAAGATTATCCGGCCACTTCTTGATCTCTTTGTGAATATCCCGTGAGTTTATGGAATTTTTGAGATGATATCTATTTTTTGAGATGCCTCTTCAAAAGGAATATGTGACTCTTTATATAGGTATGCATTAGGGTTTAGGGTAGAATAACCTTCAAGAAATCCTGATAGACTCCTAGGATTTCAAGAGTCTGTAGTATCTTTAATTTAGGATTTGTCTTGATCCTTTAAAATTTCGATGTCTACATAACCTTCTAAAAATTATATGTAACCTAATTAAGTTTTATTGTGTTGTTATTTCTGGAACAAAAGTGATATATTTTTGTAAAGTTGCCTCTATATTTAGGTCGTTTTTGTTTAATTATTCGGTATCCGAAACCTACTGGCACGATTAATTTCAAATTCGTCTAAGCACAAAGATGCAATGGAATAGGTTTGTATTTTTAAACGGAAACTTGTACAAATGTCCCAAATAAGTATAACTTACAAACTTCTAGCCATTAGTCATAGACTTACCAAAACTAGCCAAGTACGTATACAAATCGAAAAATAAAATAAACAAGGTTCTTTCTCTCAAAAAATCACATACAAAAATCACTTTCCATATTTTTAACGGATTAGCAACATTAGAGACCTAAAGTTGTTCATCGGATGAAACCGAGAAACTGGGGTTGGCTCCTTGCCTTTGATTCCTTTCCTTTGAGCAGTAATAGGTAGGGATGACAGGACGCAAGACGGAAAGAAAATTTAATGGATGAGTTAGCAAATAAAGTGATGAAATACAAAAAAAAAAAAATACAATATTCCAAAATTCTAAGCAAAAAAAGAAATTTTTTCATGGGTATAGTTGAAATTCATTGAAAACATATAGATAAGTCAATATACAAAATTTGTGGAAGATTGGAGGTAATTTGGACTGGTTTTGTATCAAAATTCGTAATTAAATCGAGTTCAAAAAATTCTTCTGCGACACATGTATCAAACATGTATCTCACATACATGTATACATGGATATACATGTGATACACAATTGATACAAATATGATACATATATGATACACAAATGATACACAGTGTGATACACATATCGTTTTTTTTCATGTTCAGTTTTTTACTTCGAATTTTCAATTCAAACCACCTCAAAACTTCATCAAATCATACCAAAACTGAGATCCAAGCTCATTAAGATGTACCCAATCTATTCTAATAACACCCACTCCAAAAAAAAATTGATATTTTTTTGCTACAAATAGCTAATTGGCTAATATTAGCAATATTTGACTAACATTAGTAATATTTTATGAATTGGCTAATTTTTATAATAAGTTACTTATAAATGGACATAGCTGATAGTTTCCCACTTTTAAATAGGTTTGTAGTCAGAATCATATTAGAATAGGTTTTCTATTTTCTATTCAAATTAGGTTTTGTACTATGCAGAATCTATATCTATCTATCTGTCTATATATTTATATACTAGTAAACTTGTTGACAATAATTTAGAAAAAATATTCCTATATTTCAGTCGTGATAGAAAAATTAATACTTATCTTGTATGTGTATATGAAAGTAATTTGTATATAGTTGAAATCACAAACATGAATTTTCTCTTAGAATAAGAGCTTAGATGAACCTCATTTTCTTTAAATAAAGGAAAAGAAAAAAGAGATAGTTGGAAAACTTTTCACACACATTGTATATATACACATATAAATTACGTGTGTTATGTGTATGCATGATTCTCTTAGTCAAATTATATATTAGATACATGTTTATAAGCACCTGATAGTTTTGTTTATCTTTCAGAAAGATTTTGATTTCCTGCATACTTTGTTCGTTGTTACATGTAATATTTCATTTATAATTTTACATCTGCCTTTTAAGTGAAACGCCGTTTCTTTCCATTTTCCCTACTGCAAGCACCAAACCAAAAATACGATTATGCTAAGTTATTATATGTTAAAGAGTTTTAATTCTGAGATCATTAAGCT
This sequence comes from Nicotiana knightiana, assembly GCA_005239525.1. Lineage (NCBI taxonomy): Eukaryota > Viridiplantae > Streptophyta > Magnoliopsida > Solanales > Solanaceae > Nicotiana > Nicotiana knightiana. Next base: position 42,199 of record ML405887.1, read on the forward strand.
ATTTGAATAAATTAGATTACCTTGGATCGTGAGAAACTCCCGACAGTTCCAAGCTCGTGTTAGTTCCTTGGAATGCTTCTTTCACCCTCCAACACCTAAAATTATTTGTTAACTTATGTGACCCAAAAATTGACGGGATAAAACATCATAGAAAAATATTCTCATAGTTTAAGTAATCATACCTTGATTAACACTATGGTTGATGGTCTTGTTATATTGTAAAAGTCGGAAACTTTTCTATTGGAGCATGAGTGTTTCTTGAAATTAATCTTTATAGAAGCCAGCCAACTATATATATGCCTCACTATTGAAACTCAATGCAGTAATTCAAGCACAATCTACAATAAAATAATTAAACGAAACATATTTTTATGTTGAGCATATCAAATCAATAATTTATTAAAAAAAAAGGTAAAAGAAAGAAAAAATTGAGAAATAATCCATGACTTTGTGATCAAAATCTTCATCATTTTTTGCTCTTCTAGTGGACTTGATTGGATCACTGGTAGAAAGTAAAAACAGTCGGAGCATGTAAATATGCAATTTAGTAGGGACACATTAATTATATTTGGAGGTTATGGAGTTGAAAAATCACAACATTAATTATTCCTAATTAATTGCAATGGTTGGTTTGAATTGAATAAATTAGAACGGTTAAATTGAATTGAATGGAAAGTTGTGGCTGTTGGATTTCTAAACATAAGAATTAAATTGAAAGGTGAACGTACGTCGATACAAGACTTTCAGTAATTTGCCAGTCTAGAATTTTGATATGAGAATGTTTACTATGGAATCAACCACTGATGCTTGCATTCGAGTAGGTTGCCTACATCACATCCCTTGGGGTTCGATCTTTCTCGGACCCTACCTGAAACACAAGATGCTTCCTGCACCGGGCTGCCTTTACTATTTAAGTTATTGAAATCAACGAAACTTTTGCTTAAAAAATCTTGGTGTTGGATGAAAATCGTGGTAAAAACGTGTAATCATCGTAGAGCTGAGTAGAACTTGAATAGAATAACCTAAGTGGAACGTGTAATATTGGTCTATAAAAATTGCGTCCAAGCATATAAAAGAACGAGGCATGAGTTTTTAGAACCTACATCATGAAGGTTAAGAATTTGAATTAGTCGAACCACTGCTTTTCGAATATCCTATGATCAAACAAGAAAAAAGAAAGAAAGCATCATAACTTTGGTTCCTAATGAAAGAATAGGAACGTATGCTCAAGCTTCCATTAGATAAACCTTGATAAACTCTTACAACTTAGAAACGTGCTGAACGAGTGAGTTTTTTATAAAATATCGAGCAGGTAGCTGCAGTCGATGTAAAAATTGTTTCTTGCTCATCTAGATATAGCTTTCTCCAGCTCGAGATAAACAAGCATCAGCTCAGAAAAAGAAAAGACAGAACTAAGAGTCACTAATTAGTTCCAAGCTAGGCATTGATGATCCTGCTAAGAATGACTTGACGAGAGTGAGAGCTTGTTTCGGTCTATGCAGAGCGACTTCATGGCCAGCGCCTCTTACAGTAACAAATGTCAGCCCTTTGTATTCTTGTGTCCATCCTCCGACCTGTTTTATGCGTTAATCTTAGTATGATAGTAGTTTGCCGCGATCAGAATTGATACTAAATCAAGAAATAAGAAAGTGCTGAGCCATACAACAACAACAACAACAACAACAACAATATACCCCCAGTATAATCCCACATAGTGGGGTCTAGAGAGGGTACTGTGTACGCAGACCTTACCCCTACCTTTTGGAGATAGAGAGGTTGTTTCCAATAGACCCTCAGCTCAGGAAAGCATAACATTAATGAAAAGAAAAACAAGAAGGGACAACACCGAGAAGCCATGTAAAAGCAGCTAACGAAAAGATAGTAAGATGACTGAAAATGCAAGAAATGACTAGTCATAGAAACCTAATACCAATAGACTGCGAGAGTAGCACTAATACTACCGGTATGAACAATCTAGACTACCTAACTTACTACCCTAATCTTCGACTTCCACACCTTAGACAGATCAAATTTGAGGTACTTCTAGAAGACTCAAAATGGAAAGGAGAACAAGATTGAGCATACCTGTCCATCATCATACCACGCGCGCCAGGGACGAACTGTTGGCAGTTTTAGAGCATCTATACTGTAACGGGTTGATGTAACTGGAATCACAGCATCTGTGTCACCACTGCCAAAAAATAAAATAATAAGACATCCTTGCATTATCAGCATTTTGTCAGTTTTGGTTAGCGGAAAAAGTGTCTACAAGATGCTGAAAAAACATTTTGAGGTCCATGATTGAAGAGTCTTCACAAGTACAAGAAATTCAGGCAATGATGTTTGCGAGCAGTCTTGAGTATATAACAAAGCTTTTGAATTCTAGTCTTTTTTTTTTAAAAACCGCGGCACCATGTACTCACCTCGACTAATTTCACGAGGTACCTGCTACCTCCCACCAGCAACAGGTACCAAGTAACTCTGTCCACCAAGGCTTAGACAGATACGAAGAAATCACTCGATTTCTATGTTTCAAGTGACACCAAGTTTAGCTTTCTAATCATACTTCACCCCCTAACATCCTCAACACAAGTACTTGTCAACTTTGTTTGTACCACTACATGAACGAAGAATTTGGAGCTTCAAAGTTGCCTTTCTCCTTCTCTCTTAGGCAATGAAACAACCTGATGGATTAAGGCTTTATCAATACTATGAGACAAGAAGAGACCTAGTAAGATTCACCTTCTACTCTTCCAGCTCATTCTACACCTCAGTTCTACACAAGTTGGGATCAGACTACTCACTGACCATGTTTCTCGGTTTCTCCATATTAAGCTCTAACTCATGACATCGTCATACCAGAAAAAATAAAAGCACAAGGGAAACAAACCAACATTTCATTTTTTTTCTTCTTCCTTAGGGGTAACCATGGACGTGTTTCTTTAGGGGACATATTATATCCAACCACCCCCCCCCCAACCCCCCCCCCCAACCCCCTCAATTATGGTTACTTTGTGATTGTGAATTTTTCTAACTGACAAGCTTCTTTTTCTAACATGTACTGCTTCAGAGTGGATAGTCAAATTGTGAAACTAAATATTGGCCTATTCAAACTGGTTTTTTACATCCTAAAATCTCAATGCTTGCCAACTTAACAAGTAAACATGAGAAGAGCAAGAGAAGCTTAGTATACGGATTAAAGCACACCTGAAAACCCAAATACGAAGGCCTGATTGTATCAGTTCACGATAGACGTCCAGCACTGTCTTGGGAGAATCCTTCCAACCACTGGATACTTCGTCACTGCAAGTAAGGCAAATGAGTAAATATATGGAGCTACCTAGTATAAGACATTACAATTGAAAAACAATGGAGCTCACTGAGTAAATTAACCTACAGAATAATGCATTTTTGACTCTTATACAACAAGGAAATAGCATGAGACAAACATCTTTTTTGCCCCATAGACTTTCAGTTTTTTCTTTCTTTTAGAAGGCAACCACGCCCTCAACTTTTGAAACCACCTTAAACCGTGTTCATTCGTTCCAAATACCAACTTTCCGGTAGCTACAACATTGCGACTAGGAATCCCCCGAGATCTTGAGGAGATATCCACTAAATGAACAAAATGAAAATACCTGCAAGTGACCCATTTGAATGATGAGTTTCTCTTATGAACATGAAGCGCCTCCTGAACTTCAGGAAGATTGAAGTAAATCACGGAGTGCTGCTCTGTACATGGATCATAGCTTCTTCTGAGATGGCCCACCCTCTATTTAACGGCACGAAATTTTATCAGTGATCAAAATAGTGCTGGTTAAATCTTTTTCTTACATTTTTAATCTCCTGTTGTGTTCAGCATGGTATCCAAGTTCAAGAATTACATTGTTATCATTTAAGAGGTCTATACTACAAAGATAACATATTGATAACATCTCAATCATCATACAGGAAAATGGAAATAAATAGAAGAAAGTATGATTTAATGATAGTTTATTATTCCAGTCCATCGCCTTCACAATTATAGGCCGGCAATGACCACTAAAAGCTTGGCAAATGAGTATCAAATCCCAAAAATATCGTACATTAGCAGTTTGGAAGGCCAATTTAAGTAAACCATTTGTCTTCCCCCATTAAGATATTCTATAAAAGACAAATCTAACTCTTGCCAAAGTCATAAATCTCGCTCTTTTGCGATTCCATATTAATTATACTGCCGTCAAACTTTTTTTCGAGTTAAGCCATTAACAGTATTGACATGGTTATCACTTTTCTACAGCATCTGTAAGAACTAAGAAGGCTCTCACTTCTTGCCATGCCATACACTCTTTTTCTAATCAAATACACTGGCAACATTTGACAATGAGATAAAAGAACAGGCCAACAAAAAGCAAGTACAGTGCTTTGAAATTTGATAGAGGTGAGTTGAAGATGTCCTCCAAAGATATTCACCTCATCACTCTACTCTGTCATTTACTTGCACTACGTCCAAAATTCATTCCTTTGAAAAATATTAATTGATACTTAGACTTCCCTGATACTAGGATTCATTAACATTAGCACTCCAAAACAACCATGACAACGAACATTAAGTGAATAGAGCTAAACCTTTATCATTGAACTTAAAGCGAGAGTAAAGTTCTAGTCACTTACATTGCTCCTTTTGAGCAAGTGGTTTAGTATACTAAACTTGGCTGTGCATGTTGGAGTGAAGATGCTGTAGCTATCAATATTTCCAACTTCTTCATTAGCCTGATCCAGAATCTTATCACACTGCTCTGAGGGTCTTATAAATGATTGGTAGTCGCACAAAGCATTCGCCTGCTTGAATGTTTGGTCGGAAATCATTCCAGCTGACCACATGAACTGAAATAGTCCTAAGTGGTCATGATAGTCATCGGTCAAAGCATTTCCAACCTGCAATTCTCATTACCTAGTGTTAGTATTAAACTACACAAATGCAAATGCTTCATCTTTGATAATCTTATGCATTGGGTTGAAAAACAGGCGTGCATACCATGAAACCTTTTAAGTTGATTACTTGCTTCTTTACACCCTTGTTGTACCTCACAATAGCTTGACTTAGCTGAGGAACATAATGCCCTGGTCCACAATCAGGAATAAGTAAAACCAAAGTTGTTTCAGTATTAGAATTTAGCTACCAACAGAAAAGAACTACGTAGAATATATCAAGGAAACACATTTGCTTGCATAAAGTACAGTGCAATCAAATGTTAAGAGGCTAGATCGTTGCTGTCATCCCGGCATCTTTGAATATTGAAATTTTTGGCCGCAGTAAACCATATGAAGAAGGATATTTATCAAAAACAGACAACAAATAACACTACCTAGTATAAGATTAGTGGCAGTGTGGTGAATCGTCAACGAACAACTTGAAATCAATCAACTCAAAGGGATGCTTCTGCCCAAGATTTGGCGTAATGTAAATTATATTCTACTTAGTTGTTTGAAATAGGGATTTATAAACTTTCTATCAACCCTTTAGGCAAGTGAAATCGTCAACGAACAACTTGAAATCAATCAACTCAAAGGGATGCTTCTGCCCAAGATTTGGCGTAATGTAAATTATATTCTACTTAGTTGTTTGAAATAGGGATTTATAAACTTTCTATCAACCCTTTAGGCAAGTGAGACAAACCAGTGCTTGAATCGGTACTGTCAATCAGGTCATCAAGCCAATGACGTCAATTAGTGAGTTATTAGCTAGTAAAGGATCTTTACGACCCCATCTATATACTAATATATACAAGCAATCGAATTCCTGAAATATTTAAGAATTTCCTGTGTAAAAATAAGAGACATGTAATTTCATCTTGATGACTAGCTACTTGTTTTGCTGCAGTGAACCCGATAAATTTGGTCACCATCAATCGACTAGGGTATCTAACCATATTGCACCAAGTACAGCTAACCAGAAAATGATTCGAAGCAGAAATTACAGGAAGCTTAGAAAATTAATTTTACCAGCATAGCTCTCTCCTGTAATATAAAAGTCTCTTCCTTTGTATTCTGGAAATCGTTCAAGCCACTTCAGTAAAAATGCAAGGGAATCCGCAGCTGTAATGCAACAATTGAAGGAAATTTAATACATATATACAGAAATATATGATTAATAACCTCAGGGAAATAACTTAAAAGGTCAATTTATTACCTGTCCGAGCGTCACCATTGTTAAGATGATCCGATGAAGTGTTTGAATAGGAATAACCAACTCCAACAGGAGAGTCAAGAAATAACAGGTTTGCAGCTGCAGAAACAGATACCGAGTCAGACTCCGTCCTGATGAGTTCCTAAAACGCTGCTTCCCAGAATTATATCAAAATTATACATACTTCAGAAGCAATGTGTCTCAGACAAAAACTGCAGCAGTACTATAGAGTGATTGACTTAATCCGGCTTGTGATCATGCAAATTTAGTTTTTTGCTATCCTTTTAAAATTGTTTGGAGAAACACCGGTTGCCAGTAACTACTCAAGTCAGGCCAGGTAAATTCTTTAGGTCAAAGAATCTGTATATCATAAACTAATCAAACTCAAAATCCAAATCATGCTTCATCTATGCCTAGTGGCATCACTGATTTACCCGTACAATAAGAGAAATCCATTACAAGAGAATCATACAGACAGCATTACTTGGCTCAAGAAAGTTGGTATCCAGTCGATAACCCCCCCCCCCCCCCCCGGAAAATAAAAGGAAACAAAACAGCTAGTCATTTCCCTCGAATTTACAAATATAACCATTGAAGATTCTGTTTAGTCATTTCCATTAAAACAGAACAAGCCTTGATGATCCAGCAACGTAAATTTAAGCTTCCTTGATAATCCAAAAAACCAAATCCATGAGAGAGAATCCTTATTTATCAGATTGGACCATTTACAACCACATGTGAAATCTGGGAATGATAAGGTTCTGCCTGTTACTATATTCTATGTTTCCAAATTGCTAAAGTTTTTCTATTAAGGTCGAAAGCGCTGAAGTGAATGGCATGAAAAGGCCTCATATGTATATTATATATCTCATAATTGATATTTTGACGAGAGAGCTTAGAAATGCAAAAAACCTCAGAAGCTGGCATAACTTTTTATAGCAAGAAAGAAGAGGTATTGAGAAACATACCTAAGTTCCAAGAGTAAGGATTCCAATAAAGGGTCTTCCCATCTTTCTCAATATGAAATGGCCCAAGCTCCTCAGCTAACCCATAGGCAATCGACGAACATCCAGGTCCTGCAAGAATCCATAACCAATATGAGTACAAATCATTGGCACAACAACCACATTGAGCAACCAAGAAATATTCGTTTAATAAATCTTTGTAAGAGGAAAATGATCCTTGAACTTCAAGCATATGGGAATTGATGACTACTTAACACTGGCGGAGCCAGGAATTTATACAAGGGAATTCAAGAGTAGCAATTTTTTAACTCCTTTGCCACTTCACTAGAATTTTCTCTAATGACAACCATCTTCCAGTTCCTGGATAATCATTCCCGGATAATGCTTGCCGCAGGGGCTAACCCTATCTTCGCGCATACTTCCTTGGTTGTCTGGGAGTTGAATCAGAAGCATCGAATGAAAGGTTCTTTCCAAGACCATCTGCTATTGAATCAGCTGCTGTTGCCGGGCGAGATTCTATCTTTTCCTTGTAGTCCACGGGATTTGACTCTGGGGAAGCTCATTCCTTGGATGGATCATAACTTATACAAAGGATAGTCTCTGTAAGAAGGACCAAAGCGCACTGAAAGAACCTACCGATTCTTGCCAGTCATAACAACCAAAACGGGTTAGCCTTCGTTTGCCCCATTGGCGAAGTCATAAGTTGTGGTGAATCCGTGTCGCTACTATAAAGTGCTTTCCATAGTTCAATAGAGAAAAGAGAGAAGAGCAGGCCGATTTCCTTTACTTTATTATTAAACTTAAACAAAGAATCATTTGACTTTGAATGCTGAAACCTTGAAAGCAAGGAAGGGCCTCTTTCCATCCATAGAATCTCTTCCTTATGCTAGCACTTTCAGCTATCTTTCTTAACCTGCTTCTATCAAAGCAGCTTGTAAACTCCGACCATCGTCTCAGTGAAGTAGCCCATGGGTATGGGATACGAACGATTAAGAGTTCTTGCTTAAAAAAAAAGGTACGTACTAACTGAGAGTGGAATCTATCCTGACTTTCAAGTAGCGCTTGATTGAGGGATGAACCCCGAATCCGTACTTTNGGATTCAACAACTTAAATATAACCAAATAAATTTGTTTTTGTCCTATTTGCACAGTATAATTTTTTAACGAATCCCCTCGTTCTTCAACCTAGCTCCGTCACTGCTCTTCAATAGTTGTCAGATACGGCAAAAGAATCAAATAAAACAACCAAAACCAACCTAACATGAGCTAAAAGAAATAAGAAAATGTAACAAGAATGCAAAAGCAGCAATTTTTTATCTTTGCCACTTCACCAGCATTTTCTCTTATGTCAACAGATTCAACAATATGACCAAAACACGAATTAATTATTACCCTATTTGCAAAGTATAATTTTCCAAGAAAAATTAACCCAAATAGCCGTCCACACAACCGCTTAAACTAATATAACAAGAATGCAATAAAACAAAAAAAGAGCAAAACTTGGGGATGAGTTATTAATCAAACCTACACTAAGCCAGAAACAAGAGAGTTATATACAAATAAAGAATCAAGAAAACAACCAAAACCATCATAACACAAGCTAAAAAAATCAAGAAAATGTAACAAGAATTTAATCAAACCAAAAAAAGGGCAAAACTTGGGGATGAGTTATTAATCAAACCTCCACTAAGCCAAAGAACAAGAGAGTTATATACAAACAAAGAATCAAGAAAACAACCAAAACCATCATAACACAAGCTAAAAGAAACAAGAAAATGTAACAAGAATTTAATCAAACCAAAAAAAAAAGGGCAAAACTTTGGGATAAGTTAACAACCTCCATTAAGCCAAAGAACAAGAGGTTTTGAAGAAGGATCATCAACAGCTTCAAAGAACCAATAAAAGAGAGCTCTTTCTGATTCTTCATTTACAGTAACATAACCAGCATAATTTTCAAAGTTCACATTAAACCCTTGACCAGGAAGCTTAGTAACTTTATCTAATTGCTTTTGTACTACATTTGGGTTTACAAAACAACTACCAAAATGAACCTCATTAAGGAAAAATAGAGCAAAAACAAGAAAACCCCACTTGAGATTTGACATTTCTTGGTAGGATTTTAGTGGAAAAAAATTGGAGTACAAGGGGATATATAAAGAAGGTATTTTTTTTTAACTGTTTTTGTTTAATTCTTGAAAATAGAGGCCTTATTGGCCAAAAAGATGGGTGTCAATTATGATTTGTTAACGTAAGGGTTACTGTTGTTTGTTCCAGTGTTGTCCACATGATTCATGTTTTCGTTTGTTGTGCTGATACAAAGCTGCAATCATTGTTGCATATGATGGAAACGTGTACAAGGTGCAATTGGTTGGCTAAAAGAGAGGTATGGGGATTTTGTTTATTTATTGAAATGTCGGATGGCTTAAATTAAAAGTAGTTGAAAGATATATAATATATATGTAATCATATATAATATGTTTTAAAAAATATATATATATTTTTTAATATCTTAAAAAATATATTTAAATCGATTTCTAGGTTCATTCTTTTAATAGATCCTTATTAGACCAATCAATAGAATATATTTTAATATTTATAACTGAAAATTATAATATATTATTTACTTTTATTAGGCATGATTAATAAGTATTATTATAATATTATAACAAACCTTTTATTAACATTCATGGGATCTTTATTAGACCAAACAATAGAATATATTTTAATATCTATAACTGAAAGTTATAATATATTATTTACTTTTACTAGATATGATTAATAAGTATTATTATAATATTATAACAATCCTTTTATTAACCTTCATAGCATTTAAATTCTTTTTTGAAACAACTGTTCGTTAACAATAGCCTTGAATGGCTTTGAAAGTTACAAAACATTAAAGATTTTATTTTGTAACAATCATTAGCCTTTCATTATTTGTTAGGCCTTTAATACTATATACGTTGGAGCTTTAAGATAGTCATATGATGAGACTGTTGTTTTCTTATCTATATATTCCAAGTTTTTTTTCCATTGAAGTATGGAAAAGATAAATTTCTTCTCCTTTTTCCTTTTGTGCTAGGTTTTCTTTTATACAATCTTGTTGTTTCTACTTCTAGTTATACTAGAAGATCTTGTTGGATTCTGGGGGATACGCCTAAAAAATTCATTTCGATGTAGGCGAAATATCTTTAAGGACAGTGTCTTTGACCTGTCTCGAGCTAAACCTTTTATTCTCCAGAACCTTTTGGCAAGTATTCCACTAGGAATAAAACCAACACCTTCTGTGTTGATGCATTGTGATTGCTAAGCTGCAATAGTCATTGCTAAAAATAAAAGAGTATACATATCTGATTGAGACATAATGTGATAAAGCAACTGCTGAAAGCTGGAATGGTTTCCATAAATTATGTGAAGTCAGAAGTGAATTTGGCTGATCCAATGACTAAAACTTTGGGAAGAAAATTAATATCTGAAACATCGAGGGGAATGAGACTATTGTCAATCTGAGTTATATCAACAATGATGGTAACCCAACCTATGTGATTGGAGATCCCATGAAGTAGGTTCATATGGGTAATAATAAGTCACTAGTTGATAAAATGTGCACTATTAAATTATGTCCCTTCCTATGGTGTGTGTATATAGTACGAGACTGAAAGGAATGGGAAGTTGAGTTATTAAACTCTTAATCTAATCCATAGCCTTTTAATCAATAGAATATTAGTAGAGTATTACACTACGGGAAAGCCTATGGTGCATCATTTGTGGCATATGAATGTTATTTCTGAGAACGAGTGAATTTTGTCTATCTTGAGTTCCTATGTTCTTAATATTCATTGTGTGTGGAACTAAGCTTTTTGATTGAGTGAGGGCACGTGATTCATAAAGGAAAGGTAATGTTGTTGACTTCCATGTTAGAGTAAGTAAGTGAATTGTGAATAAGGCATGGTATTTGTGAGTCAAATTTTGAGGCGAGGATGTCACACCTTTGTGCTTAAACTATTTTAAAGATTCTTGGTATAATGAGTTAAGGGAATTGCTTAATAGGTTGTGTCTATAAGTACTGTTTGATTGCTCGAGGACGAGCAATATTTAAGTGTGAAATATTGATGTGTGGCTATAATTTCTGGTTTAGCACATTATTCGCCTTGCATTTATACGCTTTAATAATAAATTACACTTTATTTGCGCATAATGAAGTCCATTTTATATGTAGGTGAATTGGAGATGAAAGTAGAGAAAAAAGGGATACTTAAAAGTCGAAAGCGTGCTCGGGAGCAGTTGAAAAGAAAAAGTTGGCGAAGCCAGGCCTAGAGCAGGCCTTATACCTGGCGACGCTAGGCTTGTAGCTGGCGAGAGACCTAGCGAGGCGAGCTCAAATGCCAGCTTGACCAGGCCTTATACCTGGCGACGCTAGGCCTGGGGCGAGGTCCACCAGGCTTTAGGCCTCGTGAGGCCAGGTCGGGCGTCCACGGTCCGAGTTTTGAAGACTTATTTCGTCTTCGGGTTTGACTAGGACTTGGCCTACATGTTTAGGTCTTTTCCTACATATATAAATAGACCTAAAAATTCCACTTTTGAGAAATTTTGCAACCCGAGGCAAGGATAGCTCATAGAACAATCGCCGGGAGTTAGAGTCAATAATTTCTACATCCCTTTATCTTTATCTTGTACTTTAATTATGCAAAATATTTTGGATATTGTTACTATGATTATGAGTAGCTAAATTCCTAGTCTAAGGTTTTGATGGAACCTATTGAAGGGTGATTTTCTTGTTACGTTAATATAAATTTGCCGTAGTATTTTCTCCATTTGTTCCACTATATTATTCTTGTGGTTGATTGAAAAGCCCTCAATTAGTTGTGCCTATTTAGTATGTATTACTCGGGAGAGAGTGCATATTTAGGTAGTTGTTGAGCAACATCACTCCTAACGTATATGAGGGATCAGTACGAAGGGTTTAAAGGTGGGATTAGGGATAACGAAACCTTGGTGTGATCTGAGTGAGCTATACTTAATGCCAGCTAGCGTAATTCGGGAGAATATGTCTAGTAAATTGTGATAATTACCCGGGAGAGAGTTACGACAATTAGAGTACTCATGGTCGATAGAGAAGACTTAAGCAAATTTGTAGAAAACGTAGCGGAAAAGATCCGACAATAGGGGAAATCACAACCTTAGATCATCCCAATCCTTGTTTACAAATTGTTCGTAGTTAGTTATTAATTATTGCATTTTCATTACGTAATATTTAGTTAATAAAAATCCAAATTGTTACTTAATATTTCTGAAGATTGATTGGGTGAATTTGTGCGAGTCTAGTAGTTATGTTTGATAGGTTAATTCCCTGTGGAATTCGGCTCCGTACTTATTAGCCAGAATATATTTGCAATGACCGCTAAGTCCTTTTTATAAGGCATAGTTGGGCGTGATCACATTCATAGCCTTTAGAATTCTTTTTTGAAACCACTGTCCGTTAACAGTAGCCTTGAATGGTTTTGAAAGTTACAAAATATTAAAGATTTTATTTTGTAACAGTCATTAGCCTTTCATTATTTGTTAGGCCTTTAATGATATATACGTTGGAGCTTAAGATAGCCATCTGATGAGATGGTCGTTTTCTTATCTATATATTCAAGTTTTTTTCTGCTTTGAAGTGTGGAAAAGATAAAACTTTTCTTCTCCTTTTTTCTTTTGTGATGGTTTTTTTTATACAATCTTTGTTGTTTCTGCTCCTAGTTATACTAGAAGAGCTTGTTGAATCCTGGGGATACGCCTAAAAAATTCATCTCGGTGTGGGTGAAATATCTTTAAGGATAGTGTCTTTGACACGCCTCAAGCTAAACCTTTTATTCTCCATAATTATCTAATTTTTCCAACAATCTTAAGGATATTTCCACGTTGTTATTATGGAGATTAACGCTGCTAATATTGCTGTTGATGCTACTGCACCTGTTGCACCAACTGTTTTTGTTGTTGTTCCATCACCAATTTCCTATGCCAAACCTTTTCCTCATGTTTCGAAAATTGAGGTTTTTGGTGGAGATAATTTTAACCGCAAGCAAGTTGTTGCTGACAAGGGAAAAGAGATTGCTACTAGAAGCAAGTACAAGCAAGTTGTTGCTGACAAAGGAAAAGAGATTGCTATTAGAAGCAAGGACAACAAGTGTCAGAAAAAATCAAACAACAGGTATGACAAAAGAAATTGTTATAAGCCCAAAACAAACAATCAAACCTTCAAGAAAAAAGGCAACTGCTTTGTGTGTGGAAAACGTGGCCACTATGTTGCTCAATGGCAGAAAAGGTTTGGGAATGACAATCCCGCTAAGGCTAAAATAAATTTGACTGAAGCCAAAGTGGATGATATAATTATTGCGGTTGTTTCCCAAGTGAACCTTGTGGCCAATGTGAAAGACCGGGTGTTACATTTTGGTGCCACTAGGCACATATGTGCTAACAAAAAAGACTTTGTGTCTTACATCTAAGTTGAGGAAGGAGGAGAGGTTGTATATCTTGGTGACTCAAGAGCTACTCCAGTTCTTGGAAAAGGCAAAGTTCTTCTCAAACTCACATCTGGCAAAACTTTGGCATTGAATGATGTGTTGCATGTTCCTAGTATCCGAACCAATTTGATCTCTGCGGGATTATTAGGAAAAGTGGGGGTGAAGGTTTCTTTTGAATCTGATAAGGTCGTGTTGACCAAGAATAATAATTTTGTTGGCAAGATTTATTATAACCATGGAATGTTTGTACTTAATGTTATGAATGAAAATGCTAGTACTTCTGCTTACTTGATTGATTCTTTTAATTTATGGCATGCTAGATTAGGACATGTTAGTTTATCTTATATTAAGAAAATGCATTCTGAAGGTCTCATTTCAAATATTGATAAGTGTGAAGTTTGTGCCGAAGATAAACAAATTAAGAAATCATGTGTTTCAGTATTTAGAGAATCTGAATTATTAAGTTTAATCCATACTGATTTAGGAGACTTGAAACAAACTATGACTAGAGGAGAGAAAAAATATTATGTGACTTTTATTGACGATTTTTATAGATATACAAAAGTTTATTTGTTGAGAAATAAAGATGAAGCTTTTGATAATTTTTTAATATATAAATCTGAAGTAGAAAATCAATTGGATAAGAAAATCAAAAGAGTTAGATCCGATAGAGGTGGTGAATTTATTTTGTTGAATGATCATTGTGAGAAAGATGGAATAATTCACGAGATAACTCCGCCATATTCTCCACAACCAAATGGTGTAGCGGAAAGAAAAAATAGGACCTTAAAGGAAATGATGAATAGCATGCTTGTTAGTTCTGGTGCCCCGGATAATCTTTGGGATGGAGCCATTTTATCTGCTTGTTATTTACAAAATAGAATTCCCTATAAGAAAACGGGTGAAACTCCTTATGAGTTGTGGAAGGACTATCCACCTAATTTGAAATATTTGAAAGTGTGGGGGTGCCTTGCCAAAGTTATGTTGCCCGGCCCTGAGAAAAGAAAAATAGGATCTAAAATATCTGATTGTATGTTTATTGGATATGCTGAAAGCAGTGCAACGTATTGATTTTTAGTAGTCAAAAGTGATGTACTTGAAACAATACTATTCTTAAAACAAAAAATGATGAATTTTTTGAAAATATTTTTCCTTTAAAATTTGAGAATATTTCTGATGCTCCTATTATTCCAAGTGATAATATGTCGCATGTTCCAATTATTCAAAATGATTTTGAAAGTGAGGATTTAAGAAGAAGCAAAAGACCAAGGAAAGAAAAATCTTTTGGTAATGATTTTTATGCTTATCTTGTGGATCATCCTTTAACATACTCTGAAGCTATTTCTTCGTCGGATGCCTCATTTTGGAAAGAAGCTATTGATGTAAAATTATAAATTTTACAAAATAAAACCTAGATTTTAGTTGATTTACCTCCGGGAGCTAAACTCATTGGTTATAAATGGATTTCTAACAAAAAACTCTATCCGGATAATTCCATTGATAAACACAAAGCTAGAATTATTGCAAAAGGTTTTACCCAAAAGAAAAATATTGATTATTTTTATACTTATGCTCCTGTAACTAGAATTTCCTCAATTCGTGTTTTACTTGTCTTGGCTTCTATTCATAAACTTTTTATTCACCAAATGGATGTTAAAACTGCATTTTTAAACGGTGATTTGAAAGAGGAAATTTACATGGAGCAACATAAGGGTTGTATAGTGTTTGGTCAAGAAAACAAAGTATGTAAATTGTTAAAATCATTGTATGGTCTAAAGCAAGCACCTAAACAGTGGCATGAAAAATTTGATCAAGTATTGATTAATGATGTTTTTTCATCAATTGAAGTAGATATATGTGTTTATAAAAAATGTGTAGATGGTACATGTGTTATTATTTGCCTCTATGTGGATGACATGCTTATTTTTAGTTCTAGTCTTGATTTGGTACATAAAACCAATTTTTTCTTGTCTTCAAATTTTGAGATGAAAGATATGGGAGAAGCTAGTGTTACTTTAGGCATGAGAATTATAAGAGATGGCGATAGTTTTATGTTGACTCAAGAATATTATGTTGAAAGAATTCTTAAAAAATTGGATAATTTTGTTGTGGTACCTGTAAGCACTCCTTATGATGCTAGTAGCCAATTAAAAAAATAAGGGAGATACTGTAGATCAAAATAATGGATAATTTTGTTGTGGTACCTGTAAGCACTCCTTATGATGCTAGTAGTCAATTAAAAAAATAAGGGAGATACTGTAGATCAAAATAAATATGCTCAAATTATTGGTAGCCTAATGCATTTGATGAATTTCACAAGACCTGATATTGCATATGCTGTATGTAGATTGAGTAGATTTACTCAAAACCCAAGTCATGATCATTGGAATGTATTAGTAAGAGTAATGAAATATTTGAGAGGTATCATGAAGTATGGTATCAAATATAGTGGATTTCCCACTGTATTAGAAGGATACAATGATGCTAACTGGATCTCTGATTCAGATGAGACAAAATTCACTAGTGGTTATGTGTTCAAACCGGTCGTGATGGCGTCTATCGATGGTACTATGACAGTCGACTTCCACAAAACTACAATAGTTCACTCAATGATATGCCAAAAAAACTTTTTGTATAACAGAATTCATTAAAGAAAAAAGAGTTTAACTCAAAAATGGAAATGCAAAAAGAAAATTCCTAAACATCGAGGTATCACTAAGTCATGAGCAACTACAAAAAAACTGGTTCGGCAATAACAAGACTAACATAGCCTGAGAAAAATCTAAAATACAACTAAGGGGAAGATAGAGAAGAAGAAAGCAGCGCTGCAATCGTCGGGCAGCTACCGTGCTATCTCCAATGATTAGCTACAGGAATATCAGCAACCGCTACCGTGTCCAGAAATGCCTGGATTTGTACAAAAGGTGCAGGGAGTAACGTGAGCACACCAACTCAGCAAGCAACATAAGTAAATAAAGGCTGAGAAGTAGTGACGGGCTAGATGCAAGTACAGTTCATATCACAAAATTCAGTAAAGTACGACATGCTTTACAACCAGAGTTTAAGTCAAATCAGCTTGTATAAATAAAGTTCAAGTAAAGTCAATTAAAAATATCTTTCAACAGTTCTCAAACAAGGACTCAAAGCAACTATGAGCATAAAATATGAAATCATATACCGCCCCTCGGGCAAAACATCACTCAGTCCTCCAAATCACTCCAACCTCACAATCAATCATGCTTCCCAATCACTCATGCCTCATAATCACTCATGTCTCACAATCGATCAACACTCGGCACTCGCCCTCAGTAGGTACCTGGCGCTCACTGGGGGTGTGTACATACTTCGGAGGGGCTCCTTCAGCTCAAGCGCTATATCAATGCCCATCATGGCAGAATCAATGAAACATATTATGGTGTGCAGCCCGATCCCATAAATGTCCTCACAAATCAGGCCATCAGCCTCACTCAGTCATAAATCTCTCCAGTCTCTCGGGCTCTTAGAAATCAAAGTAATCAGCCCAAACAACATTGACATGATGCATCAAATAGAATAACGGAGATTGATCTATGATGTAAAATGCATGAACATGACTGAATACGGAACATCAACTAAAACAGTGAGAGGACATCAAGAAATGACCTCTAAGGGTCCTGTCACGACCCAAAATCTAACCATGTCGTGATGGCGCCTATCGTGATACAAGGCAAGCTTATATTTCTGAAATATTACTACTGATTGATTTTAAGAATTTAATAAAACAATACCAACATTTAAATTTCTCATAAACTAAATCAACTCTAAATATAATTAATATAAAAATACAGAAGCTAGCCCCAAACATCGGGGCGTCACTAAGTCACGAGCGTCTAAAACTATGAACTAAGATATATAAACTGTCTAACTGTCCGAAATAAGAAATGACAAAAGGACTAACAAGGTCATACAGACGCTAGCAGATACCTTGCAATCTCTACAGATAGTCGGCTTGAACTCAACGATCGTCGTGCTCTAACTCACCTGGATCTGCACATAAAGTGCAGGGTGTAGTATGCGTACAACCGACTCAGTAGTAACAGAAATAACTAAGGAACTGAGCAGTAGTAACGAGCTAAGAAAAATAGTCCAATTATTTATTTTCACAATTTAAAAATAATAGGAATAAATAGGTGAATTACATAACTCAGTAAATGCCACAAAGAAATTCAACAGATAAATGTAGCAACAACAAAAGTAAATGCAACCTCACAGCAATGCCACTCCATCACTCATCACTCGCACTTAGCACTCAATACACTCAACACTCTGCACTCACTGGGGGTGTGTACAGACTCTGGAGGGGTTCCCAAAGCCCAAGTGCTAAGCACGGACAACTCACGTGCCATAATATCAATACATGGATCCTCACGATCAGCTCACGTGCTACGCAGACAACTCACGCTCTATGGCATCAATACCTGAACCCGCACGGTCAGCTCACGTGCTATGCAGACAGCTCATGCACTATGGTATTAATATCCTCACAACCAGGCCCTCGACCTCACTCAGTCATGTACCTCTCCAGCCTCACAATGCACCACAAATAAGGGGACACAACCCATATCAAGTATCACAACATATCAACAAAATAATAGAGATTGAGGTAAACATGTACAATAATTTCTATGACTGAGTACAAATAACATGAGCATGAATAAAGCCTAAACATGATCTCTAACATGAAGGCAAACAAGTTCAACAACAAGTAAACACATAACCACATATAATAGCTATTAGGACTCACAACTTCACGGGATGGACCAAGTCTCAATCCCTCGCGGTGCACATCCACACGCCCGTCACCTAGCGTGAGTATCACTTCCACACAATCACATGATATCAAATTTCCGGGTTTATACCCTCAAAGCCAGAGTTAAACATGTTACTTACCTTAACAACGTAAAATCCTACTCCGGGATACCCTTGTCTCTGGAATTGGTCTCCAAAATCTCCGAGTCTAACCAAAATCAGAATACTAGTATCAACATAGTCTAAAGAATCGAATTCCACAATAAAAACTACATAAATATGCCAAAAATCCGAAATCGGCCAAAACCCGGCCCCTGGGCCCATGTCTCGAATTCAGTCAAAAATGGCAGAATAATAAACCTCATCCTCTCCTGAGTCTAACCATATAAAATTCATCAAAATCGGACTCCATTTGGTCCTTCAAATCCCCACCTAAAACTTTCCAAAACTCAAACCCTAACTCCCTCAATTTCACCCTAAACTCCTAAAATTTTCATGCCTAATCAACGGAAAAACATCATAAACGCGTGTAATTAATCCCAAACGACTTAGCTCAATGATGACTCGTGATTCTGCCTTGAAAAACGCTGCCCTAACCCAAAAACCCGTTCAACAATGGAGGAAAAAGGGTAAAATTTCACGAAGTAGGCTTTATATAGTTTCTGCCCAGGGATCCTGCACCTGCGGACCTGTGATGACCCAATAGGTCATTTTATAAATTTAGACTCCGTCCCATGATTAATAGCCATAAAAGACTAATTTTAAATACCTCGATGTGCGTGCGCAGTCCGGGCGTGAAACCGGAAAGCTTTTATGTGAAAATATGAGAAATAGTAATTCTAGAATTTAAATTTAATTATAGTTGACTTTGGTCAATATTTTGAGTAAACGGACCCGGATCTGTGTTCCGATGATCCCGCGAAGTTCGCAGTAAAATATGGGACTCGGGCGTATGCCCGGAAATGAATTCCGATGTCCCAAGCCCTAGAAATTAATTTTTGAAAGAAATTATTTTGCTGAAATAATTATGAAATAAAGAAAAGGATTAATATTTGAACTCTTTAGTATCGGGCCCGTATGTTAGTTCCGGAGCCCGGTACAAGTTTATTATAACATTTAAGTCAAATACTAAGCTATTTGAATAAATTTATTAGAATATATAAGATTTGTGTTCCAGTTAATTACTAGCATACCATATTTTATACTATATAATTGTTGGTAAATTAATAACTTGATTGGGTTGTTTAAACAAAAGAAATGGGCCAGGCCCATTTTCCTTTACTGTCAGGCTGCAAGTCACGTGTAGGAAGTAAATTAGTGAAGCCAATCGATTCTATCTTCTAAGTTAGAAACAAAACCTAGAATAGCAGATAGGTGTTGGCATATTGACAGAGGTGACGGCTATCGAGCCTGATATAGCTATTAACTGTGAATTTTTGTAGAAGCAATCCAAGCAATCAGGTACACATATCCTTCCATTACTTACAGTGGTGTAGTTAATTGAATAAATTAGAATTTAACCCTTTTCAATAGCTAGACAATTTGGGTTCCTAATGATGAAGTAATAATTGAAAGCTTGTGAAGATTTGATATAAGGTTAGAATGCAAAAATGAGGCATCAGTTTACGTTGCACTACCAATTACACATCTCTAATATTAAGTACATTGAATACAAAATTAATCATAGCTAATGATTGGGTTATTATTATTGGATGTAAAATAGTATAATGAAATAATATAGTCAATTTTGTAGCATGAGAAGTCATAATTTTTGAAGCTGTTGGGGTTACACGTGAGGCTTCAGTTCGGCAACTTTCGCTTCCACTATTGAATCTGCCGCATTTGGTATTCGGGTTCGGGGGTGAATGGGTGAATGTAATTTGGTCGAAACCCCGAGTTTAGACCAAGCGGGCCGGGGTCGGGTATTTATTTTTTTTGAGAAAATTTAGAAAAATTATGTTTTCAATAAAGTTAGTTCCTTTAGCATTAATTGATGATAATGAGTTAATTATGATTAGATTCGAGCAATTTAGAGGTGAATTCAAAGGGAAAAACAATAATTGAGCAGTGAGTGGCCTGTAGAATTGAGGTAAGTGTTTGGTTTAACTTTCGCTTGAGGGAATAGGACCCCCCATTTGTTTGTTATGTGAAATTCATGGGCGTGGTGTATAGGTGTGGTGACGACTATCTATGCACCACCAAAATTGTTTGTTAAACATGATCCCGTTTCCCGTTCCCCACTTATTTGATCACTGTCTTAACTGTTATATGTTCATTATTATTTCTATGACTATTTGGCCTAGTTGAATTGTTGTTGGTTATTGTTGTGACTATTTGGAAAGAGTATTGGTGGTTTGAGTTGGTTTCCTGGTGATATAAACATGGTTGAGGGGTTTGGTATTGTTTGTATGAATTAAAGGTATTTTTATTGATAATCCTATTGGTTTCATGATTGAGAGGTTATTGATGAAGTTATGAGAATAATGCAGTTTATTATTTATAATTGTGGAGACAAAAGTATTGTGAAAGGTTTGGCCTGAATTTATGAAATCGTAAATAAATTGATATGATATGTCTGGTGGGAGCGAGTTGCACGCCGCAACAAGGAGTGATAAGGGTGGACAGGTGGGATCGGGTTGCACGCCGCAACAAGAGTAATAAAGGTGATATTTTAGGGAGGAGCAATAAGGGAGGACAGGTAGGAGCGGGTTGCACGCCGCAACAAGGAGCGATAAGGGAGGACATTTATATTTTTACTTATTTTCAAAGGAAACAAAGATTTGAAACTTTATATTTTATATTACTATTTTCATATTTTGGCACTACTTTTATTCAAAGTTAAAGTTTGAAATTTTGAAGAGTTATTTGAGAATTGGTTATAGCTGAGTTGATTTATTTTGTTGCAGCACTTATTTATTTATTTGTTTAGACTTCCTGATGGTTTTATTATTCATTGTCGTTATCGATTATATTGTTGAAGCCCGACTTAGCCTCGTCACTACTTCGCCGAGGTTAGGCTCGACACTTACTCTGTACATGGGGTCGGTTATACTAATACTACACTCTGCACTCTTTTGTGCAGATCCAGGTACCGGTCAGCAGTAGAGATATTTAGAGCAGCTATTCATTTATTTGGAGACACGAGGTATATCTGCCGACGTTCGCAGATCCCGAGAGTCTTCTCCTATTTTATATACGTTGTTTTATTATATTCAGAACAATTATACTTTTTCTTTCAGCCCAGTATTTGTAGTATTCTTTAGTAGTTCGTGAATTGTGACACCAGACTCTGGGGTAGTTCTAGATTCATTTATATGATTAGTTTCGTGGCTCGGTTTAATTAATTAATTTGTTATTTCTCTTTATTATATTGGGAATCATTCATTAAAAGCCAGTAGACTCAATTTACTATAGATTATTTTATTATGTCTAAATGGATAAATAATGGGAAGTAGTTAATCGAATTCTAACATTGGCTTGCCTAGCAAGTGTGGTGTTAGGCACTATCATGATCCCTAAGGTTGGGAATTTGGGTCGTGACAAGTTGGTATTAGAGCACTAGGTTGCTTAGGTCTCACAATTCACGAACAAGCTTAGTAGAGTCTGAAGGATCGGTACAGAGACGTCTGTACTTATCTTTCGGAGGCTATTGAGTTAGGAAACAACTCTTTTTTTATTTTTTCTACTCTATCGTGCGATTCTTGTATCCCAAATACTAATTAGATTCTTCTATTCTCTCGCAGATGGCGAGAACACGTGCTTTATCTTCCGCTGACCAGCATTCCGGTCCTCCAGCAGCAGCATCTCCTACTAGGGGCAGAGGTCGAGGCCGCGCAAGAGGCCGAGGCAGGGGCAAGACTCAACCTGTTGCTCAGGCAGCAGCCCCAGCTGCGAAACCTCAGATTGAGATTGATGAGGGGGTTCCGTCTCAGACTGTTCCAGCGGGGCCAGCTCAGGTTCCCGAGGGGTTTATTGACACCCCGGTCATTCAGGATGCTTTGGTCCGTTTAGTGGGCTTGATGGAGAGTGTGGCCCAGACGGGCACATTCCCTGTTGCAGCAGCCGTATCTCAGGCTGGAGGCGGGATCCAGAATCCTTCCACCCATACTCCAGTTCAGACCACTCCTCAGGCTCAGACTCCAGTGGCCAATCCCGTTGGGGTAATTCAACCAGTTTTAGTAGTGCCTCCTGCTAATGAGGCAACCACGTCATCGGATGCTTTGTGGAGACTCGACAGGTTCATTAAGCTATTTCCTATCTATTTCAGTGGTTCTACTTCAGAGGACCCTCAGGAATATCTGGATAGATGTCATGAGGTGATGCGTAATATGGGTATTCTGGAGACCAATGGAGTCGATTTTGCAACTTTTCAGATGACTGGTTCCGCCAAGCAATGGTGGAGGGACTATTTGTTGACTAAGCCAGCTGGATCACCTGCTCTGACTTGGGATCAGTTCTCTCATCTCTTTTTGGAGAAGTT
Organism: Nicotiana knightiana; assembly: GCA_005239525.1. Taxonomy (NCBI): domain Eukaryota; kingdom Viridiplantae; phylum Streptophyta; class Magnoliopsida; order Solanales; family Solanaceae; genus Nicotiana; species Nicotiana knightiana. The sequence continues at coordinate 65,107 of ML405887.1, forward strand.
CTTACCTGTCACTACTCGAGAGGATAAGCGTCGTCAGTTTGAGTGACTCTAGTAGGGTAACATGACTGTGACTCAGTATGAGACTCGTTTTGTGGATCTGGCTAGACATGCTATTCTTATATTTCCCACAGAGAGGGAGAGGGTCAGAAGGTTTATTGATGGCCTTGCTCAGCCCATTAGGTTGCGGATGGCCAAGGAAACAAGGTCCGAGATTTCTCTTCAGGATGCAGCTAATATAGTGTAACGACCCGGTCTGCCGTTACGTAGAACTTGCATGTTTATTGTTGTCATGGATTGGTTATTCTATTATTGATGTGTTAGAGTCGATAGGCTTGAAATTGAGTGGATGTAGTGAGAGTTCAGTCATGTAGCCTTTAAAGATAGCCTTATAATGGGAAAAGTCAACTGAGAGTTGACTTATTGGGAAATGACCTCGGAATGCGAATTTTGTGGCTCGGATAGCTTCGTTAGGGGATTTGGGACTTAGGAGTGTGTTCGGAATATTTTTGTGATGCCCGGTGTAGAATTAGGCTTGAATTGGCGAAAACTAGTTTTTGGCGATTTCCGGTTGGCAGTGGAAAATAGGCTATCGGGGCCGGAATGTAATTCTGACAGTTGGAACAGGTTCATAATGTCATTTTGGATATGTCTGCAAAATTTCAGGTCAATCGGAGTTATTTTTGGTAGTTTTGGCATCGTTGGTGGAATTTAGAAAATTCAAAGTTCATAGGCTTGAATTTGATGTGTGTTTGGGGTTTTGATGTTGTGTTTGATGTTTCAGAGGCTCAACTAAGTTTGAATGATCATATATGATGCGTTGGTATGTTTGGTTGGGTCCCGAGGGGCTCGGGATGGTTTCAGATGGTTAACGGGGAGTTTGGAATGATCTTTGTCACTGCTATGTTCTGTTGCTGGTGTTTTTTGCACCTGCGGATGGGGAGCCGCAGGTGCGGTTCCGCAGGAGCGGACGTGGCACTGAAGGTGCAGAATTTGGCTAAGTGAGAGGATTTCGCAGGTGTGAGTTAATTGTCGCACCTGCGAGGCCGCAGGTGCGGGAGGTCGATCGCAGGTGCGGGATTTGAGGACCTTGGGGTTTTCCGCAGGTGCGAGTAAGTGGTCGCAGGTGCGAAACCACTGTCCAGAGAGTATAAAAACATGCCTTCGCGAATTTTAGCCATCTTTCTCAATATTTCATCCGGGTTTGCAGCTTTTGAATGGTTTTGAAGAGGGGATTCGATAGTTCTTCCTTGAGGTAAGGTTTTTGGACTCTAAACTCGTTTATATGTGATTAAAGGTCGGATTTATGGTGGAAAATTAGGGAAAAATCAGTGTAACTTGGGTAATTAGGGCTTGGGATTAAGAGTCTTTAAAATGGGGATTTGAGGGGTCATTTGGACTCCGAATTTAGTGTTCTTTATATGTACGGACTTGCGAGATGATGAAGAAAAGTTTTGTATAAAAATTTCTGAGTTTCGGGACGTGGGCCCGGGGGTCGGGTGTGACCAATTTCTGGATTTTTGAGTATTTTTGATACATTTCGATTGGGATTAGTTTTTAGCATATTATAATGATATACATCTGATTGTTGGTAGATTTAGAGCACTCGGAGGCCGAATTTAGAGGGAAGGGCACTGCGGAGTAGTGTATTAGCCGGTTTTGAGGTAAGTAACGCTTCCAAACTTGGAACTGAGGGTTTGAAACCCCAAACTATTTGATATTTGTTGTTAATTAAGGTGACACACTTGCCAAGTGACGGGTATGCGGGCGTGAGGGCCAGGTGATGTATAGTGATTTTTCTTCTAGATGGGACCGAATGAAAAGTTCTTGGCTAGTTGGGTACGTAGTTGTTGTGGCTAGGAAGAGAGTATGAAGTTCTCATATTTATCATAGGATTGCATGGCGTATGCGGTATTTTGTGTATGGGGAGAGTGGCATATGTGAGGTCACGGTTAAGTTCTGGAAGAAAGGTCAGAACTGGCAGTTTCAGATGATTAGGTAAAGGATACCACTATTGGGTGGCTGGAGGAGAGTATGCATTCATAAAGGACAATGTGTTCAAGGCAATGTGTTTGAATAAGGGTGCTTCATTGGTGTTACGACGCTCTTTTGTTGGATCGACTGATGATATTCAAGGTTTCTTGGTGACACAGAGGAATTATGGGGGGTATCCCTCGTGGAATGATAGAGTATTAGGGGCGTGTTATATATTTGAGCGGTGGAGTTGGGATCAGATATGGTAATTGGTGCGCCTCATGGATTTTGAGACTGGGAGTTTTCATGAACAAATTATTTTTGGTAGTTGTGAGCTACGAGGATGCGAGCAAGCTAGTCAGGTGTTAGTATATGTCATGATTCATTCATTATGAACGTTCGGAGAGTTATCTACCTGTTGTGGGTGACCAAAGTTGACTTAGAGTTTATGGTAGGCCGGTATGGGTGTGTGGTCTACACAGAGTTGGAATTGTTGACTCCGAAATGCTATTGTTGAGGGATGTACCATTTGATTGTCATTGATCTTATTCGTGTTTTGGAGGGATCTATGAGTTACCTTTCAGTGTTCGAGAAGTTTTGATCATTGGTTGTATATGCATAGGGTGCGGTCCTAATTAGGATTATTAGGATTGAGACGTGTTGGTCACGTTATTGCTGGTTCGGGTGGTACGGTATCGTCCGATTTCCCGTGATTATGGAAATGCACTTTGAGTAATTGATATCGAATTTTGCATGGTTATTGATTTTGAGCAAGGTGGTTTGGAGTGTGTCATGTGGTCCAGCGGTTGGATGGGATCACGCTTTGCAGCTCAGTTAGGTAGAGGTATGATCCTTGGTGTCAGATTTGTGTGATATAGTTTCACGATGTGTACCAGTCTTTTAGCGTGATGTGGTAATGGTAAGTGTTAGTGGCAGGATAGACCTCTCGTGTGAGTCTTCTTTATTTAATGAATTGAGCTCTTGGTATGTGGTTATTGAGTGCACAAGTTGCACAAACTATGGCTCTGGATGGTATTGATACTGATCGGGCGAGTGGTTGCTGGTTTATACGTGTTTCTTTCATCGTCGGCATTATATGGAAGGGTTAGAACGAGGCATGGTTTGATAAGCGGGTATGTACCGGTATTGAGTTGTTTGAACAGCTATTGTGGTTAGGAGTTATCGCTATGAGTGGTTGGGCCACGCGGTATATTATGTGATTTCATTTTGGGTTACGGATATGGTTTGATACAACGTGTTCAGACTATTTCAGCTTATAGTCGTGGAAATTTGAACTTGTAAATTATTTGAGAAGTGGAAGCTTGGTTTTAAGGTTTATGCGTCAGGATTTGATAATGAAATTTCAGTTATGTTGTGTTATCGGATGTAGATGGGGTAGGGTGACATGGGATCACCTCCGAATATGTGCATGGAAGGTTACACAACAATTTTTGGTGGTGTTGGAATNGATAGTTGACTTATTGGGAAACGAACTTGGAATGCGATTTTGTGACTCGGATAGCTTCGTTAGGTGATTTGGAACTTAGGAGTGTGTTCGGAATATTTTTGTGATATCCGGTGTAGAATTAGGCTTGAATTAGCGAAATCTAGTTTTTGACGATTTTCGGTTAGCAGTGGAAAATAGGCTATCGGGGTCGGAATGGAATTTCAACAGTTGGAACAGGTTCGTAATGTCATTTTGGATATGTCTGCAAAATTTCAGGTCAATCGGAGTTGTTTTGGGTAGTTTCGGCATCGTTGGTGGAATTTAGAAAATTCAAAGTTCATAGGCTTGAATTCGATGTGCTTTAGGGGTTGTGATGTTGTGTTTGATGTTTCGGAGGCTCGACTAAGTTTGAATGATCATATATGATGCGTTGGTATGTTTGGTTGGGGTCCTGTGGGGCTCGGGATGGTTTCAGATGGTTAACGGGGAGTTTGGAATGATTTTTGTCACTGCTATGTTCTGTTGCTGGTGTTTTCGATGGGGAGCCGCAGGTGCGGTTCCGCAGGAGCGGACGTGGCACCGCAGGTGCAGAATTTGGCTTAGTGAGGATTTCGCAGGTATGAGTTAATTGTCGCACCTGCGAGGCCGCAGGTGCGGGAGGTTGATTGCAGGTGCGGGATTTGAGGACCTTGGGATTTTCCGCAGGTGCGAGTAAGTGGTCGCAGGTGCGGAACCACTGCTCAGAGAGTATAAAAACATGCCTTCGCGAGTTTTAGCCATCTTTCTCAATATTTCTTCCGGGTTTGCAGCTCTTGAATGGTTTTGAAGAGGGGATTCGATAGTTCTTCATTGAGGTAAGGTTTTTGGACTCTAAACTCGTTTATATGTGATTAAAGGTTGGATTTATGGTGAAAAATTAGGGAAAAATCAGTGTAAATTGGGTAATTAGGGCTTGGGATTAAGAGTCTTTAAAATGGGGATTTGAGGGGTCATTTGGACTCCGAATTTAGTGTTCTTTATATGTACGGACTCGCGAGATGATGAAGAACAGTTTGGTATAAAACTTTCTGAGTTTCGGGACGTGGGTCCGGGTGTTGGGTGTGACCAATTTCGGGATTTTTGAGTATTTTTGATACATTTCGATTGGGATTAGTTCCTTAGCATATTATAATGATATACATCTGATTGTTGGTAGATTTGGAGCACTCGGAGGCCGAATTTAGAGGCAAGGGCACTGCAGAGTAGTGTATTAGCCGGTTTTGAGGTAAGTAACGCTTCCAAACTTGGAACTGAGGGTTCGAAACCCCAAACTATTTGATATTTGCTGTTAATTAAGGTGACGCACTTGCCAAGTGACGGGTATGCGGGCGTTTACCGAATATTTGTAGCCTGGCTCATCCCATGGCACTGTCTGATTATCTCAGGTTGATTGTACTGTGAAGGTTGTATTTACCTTGAACGCAATAGAAATCATGCAAAGTATAAATGTTAAGGCTTCACGCCGATATGTTTAGACCGAAATGGTCGATTATTGCCGTCTCTATCTGTGATTATTGCTTTCATGCCTGAGGCATGTACGAGACTGAGGCATGTACTCAGTCCTGTTATAGTATATGTTTCATGCCTCAGTCTCGTAAGTTGCTAGTTTATTCTATATTATCATTAGTTTGGGCTAATTTTCATATGTTAGAGCATTGTGAGTGAGACTGGAAGGTACTGACTGGGTGAGGCTTGAAGCCTGGTTTTGAGACAGTTATGAGGTCGGACTGCACACCGCACTGATCCTGAAATCATGCCTTCGTTGGCTTGATATAGCGCTTGGGCTGAAAAGAGCCCCTCCGGAGTCTATACACCCCCAATGAGCGCACATATATTGAGGGATGGATTTCCCTGGGCATGGATTTGTCCGAGTATTCTGTTTCGGAGATGGATTTCTCCGTGGTTATCATGTTCCGGAGATGGATTTCTCTGTGGGGGATGGATCGACCTTTTTCCTCAGTACTTGGTGACTGTGTCACTTGTGTTTACGTAATATCCGGGATGGATTTCCGGGGCCGGAAGGCCGTATTCTAGTACTGAGTGGACCACCTTATGATAAAGTGATTACTGAGTATACATCATTCTTTGTTCTATATGCATTCATGCTAGTATGCAGAGTTACAGACATATCTTGATGCATTGTGTTTATTTCCTGATATATTACTGTCATGTCCAAGTTATATACTGTTGTTTGAATTATCGGAGGCTTAGTCCGTCACTACCTCTCAGCCCGTAGTTTGGTTTCGTTACTACTGAGTTGGTGTACTCACGTTACCTTCTGCACCTTGTGTGCAGATCTAGGTACAACGGAATTCAGCTCGGGTCAGTGAGCACAACAGTTTCATTAGAGTTGACGAGGTAGCAGCTGGCGACCGTGATCTCGTCTTCTCTTTCCTATCTACCTGTCGTATTTATTTCAGACTACGTTAGTCATTTCTTTTGGTTGTATTAAGTATTAGCAGTTTATGACTGTGTGACACTGGATCCGGGGTTAGTAGGATTTGGTCTTTTGAATTTCATAAACTGGTTTTCCCAAAAATATTGGATTTATTATTATTAATACTGATTTCAGACTTGTTAAAAAGGGCATTATATGGGAAATTGTATTTAGTTAGATAAAATGGGTGGCTTGCCTGGTTCCACGACATGCGCCATCACGACTCCGGAAATGGGTCGTGACATATAGCTAGGAGGGTTTAGTCAGTTCTTGGGATGGGAGGTCTCCATTCCGGTATATTCTGCGGTGCCTCGTCTGGGGGCGGAGATACTCGGGGTAGAGGACAATCTTCCATGCCAATTAATTCAGCACTTCATACGTCCCATGGTGCTTCAGGAGATTGTGGCTCTTACTTGCCTTATCCTGATCAGTCAGCCCCGATCAGAGCACCTCCTCTCCAGAGTTATTATCGTGGTCAGCCGGTTCGTCAGGGTCAGCCTCAGTATCAGGATGGTTGTTATGAGTGTGGTGAGTATGGACACATTCGGAGATCTTGTCCGAAATTCTTGGGTAATCAGCCTCAGTACCAGAATTCTCGTGCCATAGTTCCGGCACCAGCTGCAACACCACCTGCCCAGCCAGACAGGGGTAGGGGTTAGGTAGTCAGAGGTAGAGGTCAGAATGTTAGAGGTGGAGGTTAGCATGCTAGAGGTGGAGGCCAGCCCGCTAGAGGTGGTGGCCAGCCCGTTAGAGGTGGAGGACCATATGTCAGGGGTCCTCCTGGTGACGCGGTTCAGGGTGGTAGGGCCCATCCTCGACTATATGCATTTCCAACCAGGCCTGAGGCAGAGTCCTCCGATGTTGTTATTACAGGTATTATCTCAGTTTGTGATAGAGCTGCTTTAGTGTTTTTTTATCCGGGGTCTACTTACTCATATGTTTCATCCTATTTTTCCTCGTATTTGAATGTGCCCCGTAATTCCTTGGGTGTTCCTGTTTCTGTGTCTACACCGGTGTGGGATGCTATCATGGTAGATCGAGTATAAGGTTCGTGTGTGGTAGTCATAGAAAGTCTTGAAACTAGTGTGGATCTTTTACTTGTAGACATGGTTGATTTTGACGTTATATTGGGCATGGATTGGTTGTCGCCCTATTATGCCATCTTAGACTGTCACGCAAAGACAGTTACCTTAGCATTTCCGGGGTTGCCTCGATTAGAATGGAAAGTGACCCCTGGTCATTCTCCCAGCCGGGTAATTTCATATGCCAAGGCTCGCCGCATGGTGGAGAAAGGGTGTTTGGCTTATTTGGCCCATATTCGTGATTCCGATGCCGAGGTTTCTTCTATAGAGTCAGTTTCTATTGTACGTGAGTTTCCTGAGGTGTTCCCTGCAGACCTGCCGAGTATGCCACCCGACAGGGATATTGATTTCTGTATTGATATGGCTCCGGGCACTCAGCCGATTTCCATTCCTCCATATCGGATGGCCCTACCAGAATTGAAAGGAACTAAAAGAACAGTTGCAAGACTTTCTAGATAAGGGTATCATAAGACCTAGTGTCTCGCCTTGGGGTGCACCGGTTTTGTTTTAAAGAAAAAGGATGGGTCAATGAGAATGTGCATAGACTACATGCAGCTGAATAAAGTTACTATCAAGAATAATTATCTGTTGCCAAGGATTGATGACCTATTTAATCAGCTTCAGGGTGCTAGAGTGTTTTCGAAAATTGATTTGAGATCAGGCTACCATCAGCTGAAGATTAGGGCGTTTGATATCCCTAAGACAGCCTTTCGTACGAGGTATGGGCACTATGAATTTTTGGTGATATCTTTTGGGCTGACTAATGCTCCAGCGGCCTTTATGGAATTAATGAATCGGGTTTTCAAGCCCCATCTGGACTCTTTTGTGATCGTTTTCATTGATGACATTCTTATATACTCCCCCAGCAGGGAAGAACATGAGCAGAATCTCCGTATAGCACTCCAGACTTTGAGAGATAATCAGTTGTATGCCAAGTTTTCTAAATGTGAGTTTTGGTTAGGCTCAGTAGCCTTTTTGGGTCATATCATATCAGCTGAGGGTATTCCGGGTTGATCCTAAGAAGATAGAGGCAGTCAAGAACTGTCCTAGACCCACCACAGCCACAGAGATTAGGAGTTTCTTGGGTTTGGTCGGTTACTACCGTCGTTTTGTGGAGGGGTTTTCATCTATAGCAGCCCCAATGACTAGATTGACTCAGAAAGGTGCCCCATTTAAATGGTCAGATGAGTGCGAGGCGAGCTTTCAGAAGCTCAATACAGCCTTGACTGCAGCACCGGTGTTGGTGTTACCATTAGATTCGGGTTCTTTCACGGTGTATTGTGATGCTTCTAGAGTTGGCCTTGGAGCAGTGTTGATGCAGGACGTCAGGGTGATTGCGTATGCGTCTCGTCATTTGAAAGTCCATGAGAAGAATTACCCTGTTCATGACTAAGAGTTGGCGGCTATTGTTCATGCTATGAAAATTTGGAGGCATTATCTTTACGGCGTGCCGTATGAGATTTTTACTGACCATCGCAGCCTCCAGTACTTATTCAAGCAGAAAGATCTAAATTTGAGGCAGAGGAGGTGGTTAGAGTTGCTAAAAGATTATGATGTCATGATATTGTATCACCCGGGGAAGGCCAATGTGGTGGCCGATGCTTTGAGTAGAAAGGCGGTGAGTATGGGCAGTCTTGCGTATATCCCAGTTGGCAAGAGACCGTTGGCTTCAGACATTCAGACTTTGGCTAATCAGTTCATGAGGTTGGATATTTCTCCCCGCAGTGTCCTAGCTTATATTGTCGCTTGATCTTCTCTAATTGATAGTATCCGAGAGCGGAAGGATGATGACCCCCATTTGGCGGTCCTTAGGGACACGGTTCAGCACGAGGATGCCAAGAAGGTTACAGTTGGAGATGATGGCGTTTTGCGGATGCAGGGTAGACTGTGTGTGCCTAATGTTGATGGCCTCCGTGAGTTGATCCTTGAGGAGGATCACAGCTCCAAGTATTCTATTCACCCAGGTGCAGCAAAAATGTACCAAGATTTGAAATAGCATTATTGGTGGAGAAGGATGAAAAAGTACATTGTGGCTTATGTGGCTCGTTGCTTAAATTGTCAGCAGGTAAAGTATGAGCATTAGAGACCTGGTGGTTTGCTTCAGCAGATAGAGATTCCTGAGTGGAAGTGGGAGTGTATCACTATGGACTTCGTTGTTGGGCTTCCACAGACTCAGAGGAAATTCGATGCGGTTTGGGTTATTGTGGACAGGCTGACTAAGTCAGCACACTTCATTCCTGTGGCCAGTACTTATACTTCAGAGCGGTTGGCTGAGTTGTATATTCGGGAGATTGTTCGCCTTCATGGGGTGCCCGTGTCTATCATTTTTGATCGGGGTACGCAGTTTACTTCGCACTTTTGGAGGGCAATTCAACGTGATTTGGGTACCCGAGTGGATTTGAGTACAACATTTCACCCTCAGACTGACGGGCAGTCCGAGCATACCATTCAGATATTGGAAGATATGCTCCGCGTTTGTGTTATCGACTTAGGAGGTTTGTGGGATCAGTTCTTTCCATTTGCGGAGTTTGCTTATAATAATAGCTATCAGTCGAGGATGGATCGAAAGCTCACTTTCAACTAGTGACAAAACTTTTGAATTAATTAGTATCAAAGAGGAAGCTAAGGGATGGTATATTTTTACAGAACGTAGTAGAAGATTTTCAAGCAAGATTAAAATAGATGACAACAACCTCCGATGGGTGTGAGAAGCTTTGATCCAAGCTTCTCTTCAGACCGGTAACAACTACAAAAGATGGGGCAGGAAGGTACAAACATACATTTTTCAGGTGGTCCAAAATTTTAACAGTTATGGTCGGTTCGTTAGAATTGAAGCTATCATAGGGGCTAACAGATCTGCAATCATTATCCCGGAAGGCAATTACAATAAATGATGGGGGGACATAGCAGGGATGATCCAAGGTTATCTGGGAACATATGTAGACCCAAGATTTTATTTCTATACTGATCAATCAAGGTCTTACAAGGAAGCTGCTAATATATCACATTGGCCATCTACTACTGATACCAGTGTTGGGCATGGAGCACTCCCGGAAGAGCTGGGAAATGAAAACTTCCTTTCAAAATGTCTCATAGGTCAGCTCAATGACCCATTTATCTTGAGCCCAAAGGCAGAAGTGATTCAGAAATGGTTCACAAGCAGATGGCAAGTCACAGCGGGTCTCAAGATCACTCCCATCGAGCACAACCAGTTCCTTTTTGAGTTCCCTTCCAGATTCGAAGCAAACAGAGTCAAAGCTGGTGACTGGTTCTGGAACGGAAGAAGATTGACCTTGAAATGGTGGTCTCCGGTGGCCGGAGCAGATATGAAATCTGCAAAATCGGAGCATCGATGGGTGAAAGCTTTTGGAATTCCTATCCACGCATGGACGGCAGACACTTTCAAGTTCATCGGAGACAAGTGTGGTGGCTTTGTCGATATTGACGATGACACTAAACAAAGAGTTCACCTTTTTTGGGCCCGTATCTGTGTGGTTAATCGAAGAGAAGAATTACCAAGAAATCTGGAGTTGATTACGAAAGATTAGGGCTTTGAAATATCGTTACTAGAGGATGCTCATACAAAAATCAGACCCACTGAAAAATACTTTTCTGATGAAGCAAGGGTGAAGATGGCAGGAGTGGGTACCTCGAACCTTGCATCAAGCATAGTCTCACATGTAGAAGGATAGGCTGGCAGGAATCTTACATCAGGCACGGTCTCACATATAGAAGGACAGGTTGGCAGGAACCTTGCATCTGGCACAACCTCACATGTAGAAGGACAAGTTGACAACTTTAATTTGAATGTTGGTTCATTTGTTAAACCAGTGGGTAAAGGACCACCATGTATATTGGTCTCTGATAAAAAGGGTAAAGGGCTTTCCAATCCATCACAAAACTTGGGTCGAGGAGCAGATCAGGAATATTACAAAAAAGTCCCAATTAATAAGAAGTCCACATCAAGGAAGTCAAAGGAGTAAAATCTTTTTAATGAGAAAACAATGTGGAGGGTAACTAGGCTTAAACCCAACCCAAATGCTTTAAAATTAAAAGAACTGGCAGCTGAACCCTCATTCTCGAAGGAACAGAACACGACACAATCTTTCCCCATGGCTTTGGCAAACCAGAGTTCAAACAACTCCCCTTCAGATGCAGATGATGAGGGAATCCCATAAGAGAGAGTCCACATGCCTCTTTGCATACACTCGCCAACAATGGATTTGATTCCGGCAACTAGCTCAGACACAGACTTTTCTTCTCAGGCAGTATGTGAAGCCCTTCCACTGACATGGTATAAGAGAGGTTCTAGCGCACAACTAATTGATACTCCATCCATAATCGAGACTTCAAAATGGACCAAACTCACTATGGTCAAGGCATGCAAGACCTTTGGGGTCAATGCAACAGGGTTTGATCATGATCTTCTGAACATAATTCTAAGGATGAAGCAGTGAAGACAAGTCCAAACCCAACAACAGGAATCAAAACAAAAGGTAGGGAAGGAGAAGAAGAATAGAGGAGAGGGGGAAAGGAAAAGATTAGCATGTGGGATTAATTATGACAGAAGAGGGCAACAGGATAAGGGTTGAGGGGTAGGAAATACCATTCATGTTCTGGATGAAGCTAAAAATCTTGAGTTGGAATGTGCGGGGGTTGAATGAGGATTGAAAAAGGAGCACCGTTAAATCTCTCATTCAGAAGTGGAGGGTGGATATTTTGTGTTTACAGGAGACTAAGGTAGAAGATTACTCTACTAGAATGATTCAACAATTATGGAGGAATAGATGGGCTGATTGGGTGGAGTTAAGCAAGTGGTACCAGGGGAGGAATAGTGGTGATTTGGGACAAAAGAAAACGGGTCAAATTAGATGCACACTGGGGGTCTATTCTATCTCTTGTATGTTAGAAAGCATCACAGAAGTGTTAGATGGTGCTTCACAGGAATCTATGGACCACACAACAATCCAGAGAGAGAAGTAATGTGGAGTGAGATTGCAGGAATAAGGGTCCTTTGGGAAGATCACTGGGTAGTGGGAGGTGACTTCAATGTTGTTAGGTTTGAGAGAGAGAGGCTGAATTTTACTAGAAGATCAAAGGCAATGAAGTTGTTCTCTGATGCTATTCAGGACCTAGGTGTTATTGATTTACCTTTACAGGGGGGCTCAATATACCTGGTCTAAAGGAGACAATTGTTTGCAGGCTTCGAGAATTGACAGGTTCATTATCTCCAATGATTGAAATGACTCTTTTAATGCTATGAGACAAATTCCCTTGCCTAAGGTGATTTCAGATCATAGACCAATTATTTTGGAGAGTGATGATTGGGATGCAACTCCTTCCTTCTTTAAGCTTGAAAACATGTGGCTTCAATCAGAAGGATTTCTAGGCAAACTAAAGAGCTGGTGGCAGAATTACACATTCACTAGTAGTGATGATTTTATCCTTATGCAAAAGCTAAAAAGCCTAAAAAGGATATCACTACCTGGAACAGGGAAGAATTTGGGAAGGTGGAAACTAGGAAAAACAGGGCACTAGAGGAACTCATGGCACTAGAACAGGCTGCAGAAGACAGGCAGTTGGCTTTATCTGAGGCTAACCAAATGGTTAGTATAAGAATAGAACTACAACAGTTAGTCAAAGCAGAAGAAATTTCATGGAGGCAAAAATCGAGGTGTCTTTGGCTTAAGGAAGGGGGCAGAAACACCAAGTACTTCCAGAATATTGCCAACTGTCACAGAAGAAGCAATTGCATAGACAAACTCATGGTCGGGGATGAGATCGTAGAAGATAAGGAGCAGATAAAGCAGGAGACACTGGATTTTTTTGAAAACTTGTACACTAAGCAGGAAAGTTGGAGACCATCTGCTAATTTTGAAGAAATTGCAACCATTACAGAAGAAGAAAAGGAGGGATTGGAGGTTCTTGCAGCTATTAACTCTAGTGCTCCTAACAAAGCACCGGGGCTCGATGGGTACACAATGGATTTCTACCAGCACTCATTGGAGTTCATTAAAAATGACATACTTGCAGCTATGAGTTACTATCACCAGCAATGTTGGATGGTTAAGTCATGTAATGCATCTTTCATTGCGCTCATTCCTAAAAAGAAAGGGGCAATGGAGTTAAGGGACTATAGACCAATTAGTCTAATTGGTAGTGTGTACAAGATCATAGCTAAAGTCCTAGCTGAAAGGTTAAAGAAAGTGATGGGAAAATTGGTCTCAAATCAACAAAATGCATTTATCCAAGGAAGGAAGATTACAGATGCTTCGTTGATAGCCAACGAGGTCCTTGATTGGCAGTTAAAGCAAGAGGATGCAGGGATTCTATGTAAGCTGGACATAGAAAAAGCCTTTGATCAACTTAACTGGTCCTACCTTATTTCCATTCTCAGGCAAATGGGATTTGGGTAAAGATGGTTAAAATGGATCAAGTTCAATATCTCCACTGTGAAGTACTCCATTTTAATCAACAGGAGCCCAGTTTGTTTTTTCTCTCCACAGAGGGGATTGAGACAGGGAGACCCACTCTCACCATTCCTATTCATATTAGCAATGGAAGGACTCAGTAAGATGTTGGATAAAGCTAAGCAGCTGCAATGGTTGAAAGGTTTTGATGTTGGGAGACGAAGCACGATCAACATTTCTCATCTGCTCTATGCAGATGACACTTTGATTTTCTGTGGGGAAGATAGAAGTCAACTGCTCTATCTAAATCTAACCCTTCTTATATTTGAAGCTATTTCAGGCCTTCACATTAACATGCTCAAAAGTGTAATCTACCCTGTTAATGAGGTGCATAATTTAGAAGACTTGACTGGAATTTTAGGCTGCAACACTGGATGTTTACCAACTACTTACCTAGGACTTCCACTAGGGGCAAAGTTCAGGTCAGAAGCTACATGGAGTGGGGTCATTGAGAAATTTGAAAAGAAACTTGCTTCTTAGCAGCTGTAGTATTTGTTTATGGGTGGAAGACTAACTCTAATCAGTAGTATCCTAGACAACATTCCAACCTACCAGATGTCACTCTTTCCAATACCTAGTAAGGTCCTGAAGCAGCTTGACAAGATCAGAAGGAACTTTCTATGGGAAGGGACTAAAGATGGTCCCAAGTTTCACCTGGTAAAGTGGTCTAAAGTTATCTTACCAAAGCACCAAGGTGGACTAGGGGTCAAGGACTTAGCTTTGCACAACAAATTCTTATTTATGAAATGGCTTTGGAGATATACACAGGAGGAGCAGAGCCTATGGAAGAAAGTTGTCAATGCCAAACATGGAACCCAAAGTCACTGGTGCACCAAACTATCTAGAGCACCACACGGAGTTGGAGTTTGGAAGAGAATATGCAAACTCTGGGAGGAGTTCTCACAAAACCAGCACTTCGCAGTTGGAGATGGACAACAAATAAAATTCTGGAAGGAAAAATGGCTAGGGAACACACCCCTAAAAAATGACTACCCTGCTCTCTTTCAAATGGTTAGTGACCCAGACTCAACAGTTCATCAGTGCAGAGAAGGCAACTCATGGAACATAACATTTAGAAGGAACTTGCAAGATTGGGAATATGAGGATCTGCTCAGACTTCTTTCCTCACTCAACAATTTCTCAAGCAACACTCTAGTATCTGACCAGTTCAAATGGGGTAGTGCAGATGCAGGAAAGTACTTAGTCAAAGCAGCCTACAAGCTAGCAAGAACTCACAATGTAATAAATAACCATTGGCCTTGGAAGTTAATATGGAAAATCAAGTTGCCACCCAAAGTCATCTGCTTCAA
>ML405889.1:0-29888 GCA_005239525.1 Nicotiana knightiana
ATATATATATATATATATATATATATATATATATATATATATATATATACCGAGCCTTATAGGCCGGACATCTATTTTACTTAATATATTGGAGTTGAGTCAGTATCAACAGGTAAGCATATGTTCAGATTATCTGTTCAATTTCAGCTTTCTATATATTGCCTTACATACTCAATACATGTAACGACCTGGTCCGTCGTTACGTAGAACCTGCATTATAATTGATGTTATTGACTTGTCATAGGCTGATTATTCTATATTTGATGTATTAGAGTTGGTAGGCTTGAAATCGAATGGTTGTAGTGAGAGTTCAGTCCTTTAGCCTTTAAAAATAACCTTAAAATGGAAAAAGTCAACTAAGAGTTGACTTATTAGTAAACGACCTCGGAATGTAGATTTTATGGTTCGGATAGCTTTGTTAGGTGATTTGGGACTTAGGAGTGTGTTCAGAATAATTTTATGATGTCCGGTGTAGAATTAGGCTTGAATTGGCGAAAGTTAATTTTTGGCGATTTCTGGTCGGCAGTGGAAAATAGGCTATCGGGGTCGGAATGGAATTCCGACAGTTGGAACAAGCTCGTAATGTCATTGGCATCGTTGGTGGATTTTAGAAATTTCAAAGTTCTTAGGCTTGAATCCGATGTAAATTTGGTGTTTTGATGTTAGTTTGGTGTTTTGAGAGTGCAACTAAGTTTGAATGATGTTATGGGATATGTTGGTAAGCTTGGTTGGAGTCTCGAGGGGCTCGGGATTGATTTCGGTTGGTTAACGGGCATTTTTGGACTTAAAGAAAGAGCTGGTTTCTGGTTTTTGGTGCAGCAGATTTGTACTCTCTGCGAGCGCGTAGGGGGAGCCGTGATCGCGTAGTTCAATCGACAGGGGCAGCATTTTTACACTCTGCGATCGCATAAGTGTGCTCGCGATCGCAGAGGTCGAGCAAGTCAAGTATTGCATCGTGTAGCCTTGCCTGCGATCGCGTAGGGTCATGACAGGCGCGCGGGGGTGAGGTCAAAGGGTCTTCGCGATCGCGTGCATTTGGTTGCGATCGCGTGAGGTTGAGCTACTGTGAACCGCGATCGCGTGGCTTTTGCTGCGATGGCAGTGAATAAATCACTGGGCAGTATTTAAATAAACTCTCTGCGACTTAAACCCTTTTTACACCATTGTTGTACGGACAGAGAGCTTTGGGGCTGATTTTTGAAGAGGGAAATCAGTGTTCTTCATAGAGGTAAGTGTTTTGATCATTAAAACTCGTTTATAGGTGATTATAGAAGATAATCTCAGTATTAATTCATGAAAATCAGTAGAATAAGGTGGGTTTAGGGCTTGAGATTTTGAGACTTTTAGGGATTGATTTGAGGGGTCAAACGAACTCCGATTTTAGTGTTCTTTATATGTACGGACTCGTGAGATGATGAAGAACAGTTTTGTATAAAAAAATTTGAGTTTCGGGATGCGGGCATGGGGGTCGGGTTTTTGAGCTAAATTTGATATTTTTTTATTAGAATTCATTCCTTAAACATAAATTGATGATAAAAATCTGAACTTAATAGATTTGGAGCCTTCGAAAGTTGATTCGAGAGGCAAGCGTGTTGCGGAATAGTTTCCGGGCTAGTTTTGAGGTAAGTAATATCTTTAAATCCTGTCTTGAGGGTATGAAACCCCGGACTCTACACCCTTTCACGGGTTATGGAATGCAAAGGTTGAAACTTTGGAATATATTCCCTATTTAGGCGACTATTGAGTTGCTAAACCGATTTTTAAGCCTATGCTTAATAGTTTTGATATATTTTGATATGATTTGGGTTGTAAGCCATGTTTGGGGCCTAGTGTCGATCTGTTTACCCCTTGGGGCTGTTTTCACTGTTTTCCTCACTTGATATGTTATGATTTTCACTCAGTATTTTCTTGATTATTGTTTTGACACTCAAAGTATTTTGATACTAATTCTTGAAAATGAAACACTTGTTTTGGATCGAGAACCTAATATATTTATGGCCTGAAGGGCAAATTGAGAGTGTTTGACTGAGTGAGGCTGCAGGCCTATATTGTGAGGATGTTATGATATGAGTGTGGCTGCTGGCCAATATTGTGAGTGATGTATGCCATGATGTGCCTTGTATATAGGGCTTGGACTGTAGGAGCCCCTCCGGAGTCTGTACACACCCCCAATGAGCGCAGATACCAAATGAGTGATGCCCGCGGGGCTTATGCTGAGTGATTGTGAGGATGCCCGATGGGCTGATACTGAGTGACTGTGTGGATGCCTGATGGGTTGTTACTGAGTGACTGTGAGGATGTCTGATGGGCTGATATTGAGTGATGGTAAGGATGCCTGATGAGCAATGGTTACGATAAATGATTTTAGCCCGAGGGACAGTTTTATGAAGAATTTTTACTAAGTTTTTGAACTATGATTTACTTCGTTTTCAAACTGGTGTTACTGAGAATTTTACTGAGATATACTGATATTACACTTGTTTTCAAAGGATTTTTGGAAACTGATTTCGAACTTATTATTTGTTAAATACTACATGGTGACTTGGTGTTTTACTGGTTTTGTGAAATTGTGTATCTGTACTGTGTGTTTTGAAATTCTTAGATTGTGATTTATTTTCATTACTACTGAGTTGGCGTACTCATCATTACTCCCTATGCCTCTGTGCACAGATTCAAGTGACGATCCGGAGCAGTAGTTGTCCTTGCTCGTAGCATCAGTTCACGGGATTTCAAGGTAGCTGCCTAGCGTCCACAACTTCTCCATTTCCTTTCCTTAATTAGTTTAAGCGTTTGATTCAGAGACATATATTATAGTATTAGCAGAGTTAGATTTATTTTATTCTTGGATGCTCATGACTATTGACTCCAGTCTTGGGAGGTTTTGTTTAGAGTTGTTAGACTATTATTGGGACGCTAAGANGTAGTAAGTTGATGGTTGGCTAGCCTAGTTCCATGATAGGCGCCATCACAGCATGTTAGGATTTGGGGTCGTGACAAGTTGGTATCAGAGCTCTAGGTTACATAGGACTCAATGGCCATGAGTAGGTTCAGTAGAGTCTTGCGGATCGGTACGGAGACGTTTGTACTTATCTTCGAGAGGCTGCAGAACTCTTAGGAAAAATCTATATCTTTTTGAACTCTTTCATGCCAATCTATTGATTCTTGAAATCTAAACTTATGTTGTTTCATTCTCTCACAGATGGTGAGGACACGCAATACCGATCAGGGTGACCAGGCACCAGCCAGACCCATAAGGGGTCGGGGTCGTGGTAGAGCTGGGGGACCTGCCCGTGCAGCAGTCGGGACAGTGCCACAGGATCCCCCTATCGTTCAGGATCAGATTCCCGCTGACGTTGCTCCAGCGGGACTGGCTCAGGCACGTGTTGTGCCTATTGTTATTCCGGGTCTTCAGGAGACCCTAGCTCATATATTAAGGTGTGTTCCAGTTTAGCTCAGGCAGTGGCTATGACCACTACTGCCAATGCAGTTCAGACCGGGGGAGATAATCAGACTCCAGTTGCCCGGGCACCTGAGCCAGTTGTACGAGGTATTCAGGCACCTGAGGATGAGCACCGCAGGTTGGAGAGGTTCAGTAGATTTCAGCCTCCGACCTTCAGCGGTACAGAGGGCGAGGATGCCCAAGGGTTTTTAGATAAGTGCAAGATGATACTACGTACTGCGGGTATTTTGGAGACCAGTGGGGTCTCATTTGCTACATTTTAGTTTGCGGGTGCTACTTTTACTTGGTGGGAATCATTCGAGAGGCGTTGGCCGGTTGGTTCAGCACCGCTCACCTGGCAGCAGTTCTCCACGATCTTTTTGGAGAAATATGTTCCTCACTCCAACAGAGAGGAGCAGCGCAGGCAGTTTGAGCAGCTGCGCCAGGGAGAGTTGTCAGTTACTCAGTACGAGATGAGGTTTTTCGAGTTGGCCAGACATGCTTCGGAGTTAGTCCCAACTGACAGGGAGCGTATCAGGAGATTTGTGGATGGTCTCACGTATCAGCTTCGGATTTTGATGACCAGAGAGAGGGTGTCTGGAGCCACGTTTGAGCAGGTTGTTGATATAGCTCGGGACATTGAGTTGGTTCGCAGGCAGGAGCGTGAGGAGAGGGAGGCTAAGAGGCCTCGAGGATCAGGTAATTTCAGTGGTGCCCCTCCTAGAGGGCAATTTCAGCCTAGTAGAGGTCGTCCATTTAGACCTCCACAGCCAGCTCGCTCAGCTTACAGTGGTGTATCGTCGGGGCAGGGTCCTCGCAATTCTCATCAGGGACGTTCATCTTTTAGTGCCCTTGCAACTCAGAGCTCCGCCCGAGCATCATCTTATCAGGGTTCTTCTATGCGAGGTTCGTTTGGTGGTTATCATGGTGGAAGAGGTTCTCGTCAGTTTTCATCTCCAGCTCCAGGTAGTTGTTATGAGTGTGGAGAGTTTGGACATGAGTGGAGGCAGTGTCCCCGTCGTCCTAGTAGTTCATCTCAGCAGAGGGTTCATCCCTCGGCTTCAGCCCCAGTCACTTCACCACCTACCCAGGCAGCTAGGGGTGGTGGTCAGGCAGCTAGAGGTTGTCCTAGAGGGGGAGGTCAAGCAGGTGGAGGCCAGCCACATATTTATGCACTTTCGGCTAGGCCTGATGCGATGGCATTCGATGCGGTGATTACAGGTACTATTTCAGTTTGTCACACTAATGCTTTGGCTTTATTTGACCCTGGTTCCACGTACTCGTATGTTTCATCTTATTTTGCTCACTTCTTGAATATGCCCCGTGAGTCTTTAGTTAAATCTATTCATGTTTCGACTCAGGTGGGTGATACTATTGTTGTGGACCGTGTGTATCGGTCGTGTCTTATATCTATTGGGGGTCTGGAGACCCGAGTGAACTTGATGTTTCTCGGTATGGTTGATTTTGATGTAATTTTGGGCATGGATTGGTTATCACCATTTCATGTTATCCTTTATTGTCACGCTAAGACCGTGACCCTAGCTATGCCCGAAATTCCGAGAGTTGAGTGGAGAGGGTCTATAGAGCACTTGCCTAGTAGAGTGATTTCTTATTTAAAGGATAGAAGTATGGTTGAGAAAGGGTGTGAGTCCTATCTTGATTTTGTGAGAGATGTTAGTATTGAGACTCCATCTGTTGATTCTGTTCCTGTAGTCCGTGATTTTCCGGACGTATTTCGTGCAGACCTGCCAGGTATGCCACCTGATAGGGATATTGATTTTGGTATTTACTTGGTTCCCGACACTCAGCCTATTTCTACTCCACCTTACCATATGGCACCAGCAGAGTTGAAAGAATTGAAGGAGCAGCTTCAGGAACTCTTAGATAAGGGGTTCATCCGACCTAGTGTGTCGCCTTGGGGTGCGCCGGTGTTGTTTGTGAAAAAGAAGGATGGCTCCATGCGTATGTGCATTGATTATAGACAGCTGAATAAGGTTACGGTGAAGAACCGGTATCCTTTACCTCGTATTGATGACTTATTTGATCAGCTTCAGGGAGCTAAGGTGTTCTCCAAGATTGACTTAAGGTCTGGGTATCATCAGCTGAAGATTCGGGATTCTGACATTCCGAAGACTGCTTTCAGGACCAGATACGGTCATTATGAGTTTCTGGTTATGTCATTTTGGCTGACCAATGCCCCAGCCGCATTCATGCAATTGATGAACAGCTTATTTCAGCCTTACCTTGATTTGTTTGTCATTGTGTTCATTGATGACATCCGGATTTATTCTCGTAGCCAGGAAGAGCATGCTCAGCACTTGAGGGTTATGTTACAGAGATTAAGGGAGGAGAAACTTTATGCAAAGTTCTCCAAGTGTGAGTTTTGGCTTGGTTCAGTGGCTTTCTTTGGGCACGTGGTGTCTAGTGAGGGTATTCAGGTTGATCCGAAGAAGATTGAGGCGGTGCAGAGTTGGCCCAGACCGTCCTCAGCTACAGAGAATCGAAGTTTCCTTGGTTTAGCGGGATATTACTGTCGTTTTGTGGAGGGATTCTCTTCTATTGCTTCACCATTGACTAGATTGACCCAAAAGGGTGCTCCATTCAGATGGTCTGATGAGTGTGATGAGAGCTTTCAGAAGCTCAAGTCAGCATTGACCACAACTCCGGTTTTGGTGTTGCCTACTGGTTTGGGTTCTTACACAGTCTATTGTGATGCTTCTAGAGTTGGTTTGGGAGCGATGTTGATGCAGGACGGTAGGGTGATTGCCTACGTGTCGAGACAGTTGAAGGTGCACGAGAAGAATTACCCAGTGCACAATCTTGAGTTGGCTGCCATTGTTCATGCCTTAAAGATTTGGCGGCATTACTTGTATGGGGTACAATGTGAGATTTTCACTGATCATCGTAGCTTGCAGTATCTGCTAAGGCAGAAGGACTTGAATTTGCGTCAGAGGAGATGGTTAGAGCTTCTCAAGGATTATGATCTTACTATTTTGTACCACCGGGGGAAGGCCAATGTGGTGGCCGATGCCTTGAGTCGCAGAGCCGGGAGTTTGGGGAGTCTAGCTTACCTTTCAGTAGTAGAGCAACCGTTAGTACTTGATGTTCAGGCTTTAGCGGGTCAGTTGGTGAGATTGGATTTGTCATACCCTCCACTGGGTGTTAGCTATCATGGCTTCCCGGTCTTCTTTATTTGATCAGATTAAGGCACGACAATATTATGACCGCCACTTGTTAGTTCTTCAGGATAGAGTTCGTCGGGGTGATGCCCGGGATGTGACTATTGGTGATGATGGAGTTATGAGGATGCAGGTCCGTATTTGCTTGTCCAATGTGGATGGTATTCGAGAGTTGATATTAGCAGAGGCTCACAGTTCGCGGTATTCTATTCATCCGGGTACCGCGAAGATGTACCAGGATCTGAGGCAACAGTATTGGTGGAGGCGAATGAAGAAATATATTGTTGAGTATGTAGCACGGTGTCTCAACTGCCAGCAGGTCAAGTATGAGCACCAGAGACCAGGTGGTTTACTTCAGAGGTTAGATATTCCAGAATGGAAGTGGGAGCCGGTTACTATAGACTTCGTAGTCGGGCTTCCACGGACCTCGAAGGGTTTTGATGCTATTTGGGTCATTGTAGATAGATTGACCAAGTCCGCGCACTTCATTCCTGTCAGCACTTCTTATACTTCAGAGAAATTGTCTAGTATTTACATTAAGGAGATTGTCCAATTGCATGGAGTTCCGGTTTCTATTATTTCTGACAGAGGTACTCAGTTCACATCTCAGTTCTGGAGTGCCGTACAGAGAGGTATGGGTACTGATGTAGAGTTGAGCACCGCATTTCACCCGCAGACCGACGGGCAGTCGGAGAGGACAATTCAGATTTTGGAGGACATGTTACGGGCTTGTGTGATTGATTTTGGTGGTTCATGGGATCAGTTTCTGCCATTAGCGGAGTTTGCATATAATAAAAGCTACAAGTCCAGTATTCAGATGGCCCCGTATGAGGCTTTATATGGTAGGAGGTATAGATCTCCGGTTGGTTGGTTCGAGCCTAGTTAGGCTAAGTTATTGGGAACAGATTTGATTCAGGATGTGTTGGAGAAGGTGAAGTTGATTCAGGAGCGACTTCGCACGGCGCAGTCTAGGCAGAAGATTTATGTGGACCCGAAGGTCCGGGATGTGTCTTTTATGGAAGGTGACAAGGTATTGCTAAAGGTATCACCCCATGAAGGGTGTTATGAGGTTCGGAAAGAGAGGAAAGCTAAGTCCACGGTTTATTGGTCCTTTTGAGATGCTTCAGAAGGTTGGAGATGTGGCTTATAGACTTTCCTTGCCACCCAGTCTATCGAGTGTTCATCCGGTATTTCATGTGTCGATGCTCAGAAAATATGTTGGTGACCCGTCTCATGTGTTAAACTTCAGCACAGTTCAGATCGAGGGTAATATGTCATATGAGGTTGAGCTAGTAGCTATTTTAGCTCGCGAGGTCAGAAAGTTGAGGTCTAAGGATATAGCATCAGTGAAGGTGTAGTGGAGAGGTCAGTCAATGGAGGAGGCTACTTGGGAGACCGAACGGGAGATGCAGAGCAAATATCCCCACTTGTTTGAGACTCCAAGTATGTTTCTAGACCCGTTCGAGGACGAACGTTTGTTTAAGAGGGGGAGAATGTAACGACCCGGTCCGTCATTATGTAGAACCTGCATTATAATTGTTGTTATTGACTTGTCATAGGTTGGTTATTCTATGTTTGATGTATTAGAGTTGGTAGGCTTGAAATCGAATGGTTGTAGTGAGAGTTCAGTCCTTTAGCCTTTAAAAATAGTCTTAAAATGGAAAAAGTCAACTAATAGTTGACTTATTAGTAAACGACCACGGAATGCAGATTTTATGGCTCGGATAGCTTTGTTAGGTGATTTGGGACTTAGGAGTGTGTTCAGAATAATTTTGTGATGTCCGGTGTAGAATTATGCTTTGAATTGGCGAAAGTTAGTTTTTGGCGATTTCCGGTCGGCAGTGGAAAATAGGATATCGGGGTCGGAATGGAATTCCGACAGTTGGAACAGGTTCGTAATGTCATTTTGGATATGTCCACAAAATTTCAGGTCAATCGGAGTTGTTTTGGATAGTTTTGACATCGTTGGTGGATTTTAGAAATTTCAAAGTTCTTAGGCTTGAATCCGATGTAAATTTGGTATTTTTGATGTTAGTTTTGGTGTTTTGAGAGTTCAAATAAGTTTGAATGATGTTATGGGATATGTTGGTAGGCTTGGTTGGGGTCCCGAGGGATTCGGGATTGATTTAGGTTGGTTAACAGGCATTTTTGGACTTAAAGAAAGAGTTGGTTTCTGGTTTTTGGTGCAGTAGATTTTTACTCTCTGCGATCGCGTAAGGGGAGCCGCGATCGCGTAGTTCAATCGACAGGGGCAGCATTTTTATGACTCTATGATCGCATAAGTTTTCTCGCGATCGCAGAGGTCGAGCAGGTCAAGTATTGCGATCGCGTGGCCTTGCCTGCGATCACGTAGGGTCATGACAGGCGCGTGGGGGTGAGGTCAAAGGGTCTTCGCGATCGCGTGCATCTGGTTGCGATCGTGTGAGGTTGAGCTGTTGTGAATCGCGATCGCGTGGCTTTTGTCGCGATCGCAATGAAGAAATCACTAGGCAGTATTTAAATAAACCCTCCGCGACTTAAACCCTTTTTACACCATTGTTGTACGGACATAGAGCTTTGGGGACGATTTTTGAAGAGGAAAATCAGTGTTCTTCATAGAGGTAAGTGTTTTGATCATTAAAACTCATTTATGGGTGATTATAGAACATAATCTCAGTATTAATTCATGAAAATAAGTAGAATAAGGTGGGTTTAGGGCTTGAGATTTTGAGACCTTTAGGGATTGATTTGAGGGGTCAAATGAACTCCGATTTTAGTATTCTTTATATGTACGGACTCGTGAGATGATGAAGAACAGTTTTGTATAATAAATTTTAAGTTTCGGGACGCGGGCCCGGGGGTCGGGTTTTGATCAAATTCGGATTTTTGAGCTAAATTTGTTATTTTTCGATTGGAATTCGTTCCTTAAGGATAAATTGATGATAAAAATCTAAACTTGATAGATTTGGAGCCTTCGAAAGTTGATTCGAGAGGCAAGCGTGTTGCGGAATAGTTTTCGGGCTAGTTTTGAGGTAAGTAATGTCTTTAAATCCTATCCTGAGGGTATGAAACCCCGGACTCTACACCCTTTCACGAGTTTTGGAATGCAAAGGTTGAAACTTTTGGAAATATTCCCTATTTAGGCGACTATTGAGTTGCTAAACCGATTTTTAAGCCTATGCTTAATAGTATTGATATATTTTGATATGATTTAGGTTGTAAGCCATGTTTGGGGCCTAGTGCCGATCTGTTTACCTCTTGGTTGCTGTTTTCATTGTTTTCCTCACTTGATATGTTATGATTTTCACTCAGTCTTTTCTTGATAATTGTTTTGACACTCAAAGTATTTTGATACTAATTCTTGAAAATGAAACACTATTTTTGGGTCGAGAACCCGGTGTATTTATGGCCTGAAGGGAAAATTGAGAGTGTCTGACTGAGTGAGGCTGCAGGCCTATATTGTGAGGATGTTATGATATGAGTGTGGCTGCTGACCAATATTGTGAGTGATTTATGCCATGATGTGGTTTTCTTATAGCGCTTGGGTTGTAGGATCCCCTCCGGAGTCTATACGAACCCCCAGTGAGCGCAGGTACCTAATGAGTGATGCTCGTTGGGCTTATGCTGAGTGATTGTGAGGATGCCTGATGGGCTGATACTAAGTGATTGTGAGGATGCCTGATGGGCTGTTACTGAGTGATTGTGAGGATGCCTGATGGGCTGATATTGAGTGATAGTGAGGATGCCTGATGGGCAATGGTTACGATAAATGATTTAAGCCCGAGGGGCAGTTTTATGAAGAATTTTTACTAATTTTTTGAACTATGATTTACTTGGTTTTCAAACTGGTGTTATTGAGAATTTTACTGAGATATACTGATATTACACTTGTTTTCAAAGGATTTCTGGAAACTGATTTCGAACTTATTATTTGTTGAATACTACATGGTGACTTGGTGCTTTACTGGTTTTGTGAAATTGTGTATCTGTACTGTGTGTTTTGAAATTCTCAGACTGTGATTTATTTTCATTACTACTGAGTTAGCGTACTTATCATTACTCCATGTGCCTCTGTGCACAGATTCAGGTGACGATCCAGAGCAGTAGTTGTCCTTGCTCGTAGCATCAGTTCACGAGATTTCGAGGTAGCTGCCCAGCGTCCACAGCTTCTCCATTTCCCTTCCTTAATTAGTTTTAGCATTTGATTCAGAGATATATACTATAGTATTTGCAGAGTTAGATTTATTTTATTCTTAGATGCTCATGACTATTGACTCTAGTCTTGGGAGGTTTTGTTTAGAGTTGTTAGACTATTATTGGGACGCTAAGACTTAATTACATTATTTTTATGCTATGGTTGCTGATATTATTGAATTTTGAATTATCATAATTGAACAAATGCGTAGTAAGGTGATGGTAGGCTAGCCTAGTTCCACAATAGGCGCCATCACGGCTTGTTAGGATTTGGGGTCGTGACAATACATTATTTCGTACTGACGTCACTTTCTGGGGGCGCTGCATTTCATGTGTGCAGGTTCAGACAGACAGACGGGTAGACCTCCTCAGTAGGTGTTGCCCGAGTTCAGCTTTATCGGTAAGCTCCCCGTCCTTCGGAGTTGTCGGGTCTAGTTCACAGTACATCCATCAATAGAGGCTTGTAGACATATCCTGTCAGTTAGTGCAGTATGTTAGGCTTGTAGGCCATGTACGTATATTTTGTTGGCTAGTCAGTTATAGTAGTTACGACGGCCTTGCCGGCCCAACTTTATGTTGACATTTAGTCACCGTTAGTCTCTATTCAGTTTTATATTTGCTTTGCAAATTGTCTTGCAATGTGACCCCTGGCCAAAGTATGACATTATATGTCCAGAATTCATGAGACGCTAGTTGGTACACAAGGATAGATGAGGCACCGGGTGCCGATATCGCCTCCAAGCTCGGGGCGTGATAACGAGTTTTCGACAAATATAACTACATAGTATAAGGGATCATAGGCAAATATAAAATGAGAATTTTTTTGCAAGGTTGATCTATTCAATTTGGTTTGTACCTTAAAACTAAAAACAATATGTTCGATGTTATAATTATATATTATATAATGGATGTTCATTTACTACTCCATTGTAAATAAGCTTCCTGAAGAAGCTTATCCATATGGGACACAGCCGTAAATATGTTTATCTATTTAGTACTCTATTGAAAATAAGCCTCCTGAAGAAGCTTATCATTTTGGTACTCCGTTATAATTAAACATTACCCCGGTAGAATATTATCTACATCTGGTACAGTAGCGGCTTACAAGCAAATTACAAGCAGCTTACACAGCAGCTTACAAGCAGCTCACACATCAGCTTCCTTTCTTCTATAAATAGAGGAGATTTTAGTTCATTATGTACAATAGTTTGAAAGTTGAATAATATATCACTCTCTCTATATATACTTGTCTTTGATTTATTTACTTTAAAGGCGTTATTTTATAACACGTTATCAACACGAGACTCTGTCATCTCAAGCAAATACTTTGAAAGTATCAAAGGTACGAACTTTCTTTTTCTAAATAATGTCAAATCTTTCTAAACTTGAATTTGTAGCGCTGGATATATCGGGCAAAAGCTACATGTCTTGGGTGCTTGATGCTGAAATTCATCTTGATGCGATGGGTCTGGCAGACACCATCAAGGACAAAAATCAAGCACCAAACTAAGACCGTGCCAAAGCCATGATATTCCTACTCCATCACCTTGATGAAGGCTTGAAAATAGAATATCTCACTGTTAAAGATCCAGTCATACTATGGAATAATTTGAAAGATAGATATGACCATCTGAAGATAGTCGTTCTTCCACAAACACGTTATGACTGGACTCATTGAAGGCTACAAGATTTTAAATCTATCAGTGAGTATAATTCTGCTATGTTCAGGATTATGTCCCAATTGAAATTATGTGGTGATAATATTACTGATCATGATATGTTGGAGAAAACTTTCACCACTTTTCATGCCTCGAATATGCTTCTGCAACAGCAATATCGAGAGATGGGATTCAAAAAGTATTCTGAACTTATCTCACATTTTCTTGTAGCCGAGCAACATAATGGGCTATTAATGAAAAACCATGAAAGCCGACCAACTGGTTCTTGTCCATTCCCTGAAGTGAATGAGACGAACTTCCACCAAGCTAAGCGTGGAAGAGGTCGTGGTCCCAGTCGTGGTCATGGCCGTGGTTGGGGAAGAAAATCTAATCATGGTAATAATAATGCACCAAAGAACCCTCCTAACCACCAGCAGTGGAAAAGGAAGGAACAAAAGCATGAAGCGGTGCAAGCAACAAATGCAGAAAATGCATGCTATAGATGTGGGGGAAAAGGGCACTGGTCACGTACCTGTCGTACGCCAAAGCACCTGGTTGAGATTTATCAAGCCTCCCTAAAGAAGACAGAGAAAAATGTTGAACCAAATTTTATTTCTGAAGATAATGTTGCCTTCATGCATTTGAATGTAGCTGATTACTTTGCACTCCCAGAAGGAGAAACAAGTCATGTGATCGCTGATGCATCTGTAGAAATTTAAATTTCTGTTGTTTGTATTAGTTAGTATGGTTATGTAAAAGTTATACTTTGGTAATGATATTTACTATAATGTTTATTTTGTTTATGTCATTTTGAAGAATATGGATAATCCTCAAATTATGTTTGGATNAATGTTGCCTTCATGCATTTGAATGTAGCTGATTACTTTGCACTCCCAGAAGGAGAAACAAGTCATGTGATCGCTGATGCATCTGTAGAAATTTAAATTTGTGTTGTTTGTATTAGTTAGTATGGTTATATAAAAGTTATACTTTGGTAATGATATTTACTATAATGTTTATTTTGCTTATGTCATTTTGAAGAATATGGATAATTCTCAAATTATGTTTGGATCAAAGACCAATCATGAAGATATTTGTGTAGTTGATAGTGGAACAACTCATGCCATATTCAAGAATCAGAAATACTTTTCTTATTTGCATAAGGAAAAATCAAATATTTCAACAATTTCTGGTAATATAAGTTTGATTGAAGGCTTCGGAAGAGCCATTATATTTCTCTCTAAGGGAACAAAACTTATTATAGACAATACATTGTTCTCCTCCAAGTCCCGAAGAAACTTGTTGAGTTTTATAGATATCCGCCGAAATAGGTATCATGTTGAGACAATAGATGAAATGAACGTGGAATATCTTTGTATTACAAAGAATATTTCTGGTCACAAATACATTGTAGAAAAGTTACCAACTTTATCTTCTGGCTATACTATTCAAAGATCAGTGCAGTTGAAGCACACTCTATCGTAAATCAGAAGTTTACTGATTCAAATACTTTTGAGCTTTGGCATGGACGTTTGGGCCATCCTGGATCAATAATGATGNACTTGTTTTCAGAGTGTATATATGGGGATATATGTGGACCTATTCACCCACCAAGTGGGTTGTTTAGATATTTTATGGTCTTAATAGATGCATCTTCGAGATGGTCTCATGTGTGCCTACTATCATCTCACAACCTGGAGTTTGCAAAGCTATTAGCCCAAATAATTCGATTAAGGGCACAAATTCCCAGATTATCCTATAAAGGCTATTCGCCTTGATAATGCTGGAGAATTCTCATCTCAAGCTTTTGATGATTATTGTCTATCAATTGGGATAAAAGTTGAACATCCTGTAGCTTATGTTCATACTCAAAATGGCCTTGCAGAGTCATTTATTAAACGCCTGCAATTGATAGCAAGACCACTACTTATGAAAACAAAATTGCCCACTACTGTTTGGGGCCATGCTATTTTGTATGCAACATCACTTATTCGTCTCAGACTGACACATTATAATAAATATTCTCCGTCACAATTAGTTTTTGGTCATGAACCAAATATTGATGCCAGTAGCACCACCACATCGTAGTAAGATGGGCCCACAGAGAAGGTTAGGAATATATATTGAGTTTGAATCACCCTCTATTATTCACTATCTTGAACCATTGACAAGAGATTTATTTACTGCTCGATTTGCAGATTGTCAATTTGATGAAACAAATTTCCCACAATTAGGGGCAGAGAAAAAGGAAAACAAAGGAGAAATTATGTGGAAAATTTCATCATTATCTCATTATGATCCACGTACCCCTATATGGAATCAGGAGGTCCAGAAGATCATCTATTTACAGAATATAGCAAATCAAATGCCAGACGCATTTACTGATTTGAAAAGGATAACTAAGTCACATATCCCTGCAGAGAATGTGCCTATCCGAATTGCTGTCCCAGCATGACCATCTACCAGCATGATAGCTAGTAAACCCAAAGTACACCTGAAGCGTGGTAGGCCTTTGGGTTCTAAGGATTGAAATCCTAGAAAAATAAAATCGACAAATGATCAAAATAATACTATGAAGGGATCTCCTCAAGAGACCCAACGTCTGATTAGTTCTGAGACTCCTGAAGAAATCAATGAACCCGAGACTCAAGTGAGTGAGGAACTTTTATTAAGTTCTACTGGTGATGATATTAATTTAAATCGATCTGAAATAGTGGTGGATAATATTTTTGCATATAATGTTGCACTAAACAATATGCAAGATAGCGAAGATCTTGAACCTCGATCTATCGAAGAATGTCGACAAAGATCTGATTGGCCTATGGCATGAGGCAATTCAATCGAAATTGAAGTCACTTGCTAAAAGAAAGGTCTTTGGACCAGTAGTCCAAGCACCTGCTGGTATAAAGCCAGTTGGTCATAAATGAGTTTTTGTGCAGAAAAGAAATGATAAAGATGAAGTTGAAAGATACAAGGCTCGCCTTGTTGCACAAGGATTCTCACAACAACCTGGAGCCGATTAGGAAGAAACATATTCACCGTTATGGATGTCATAACATTTCGATATCTCATCAGTTTAGCCTTACATGAAAGACTTGAAATACATCTAATGGATGTGGTTGTACGGGTCACTTGATAATGGAATTTACATGAAAATCCATGAAGGATTTAAAATGCCCGAAGCAAATTTAAAATCTCGGAAAATATATTCAATCAGATTAAAAAGATCTTTGTACGGTTTAAAGCAATCTGGGCGCATGTGGTATAATCGCCTTAGTGAATATTTGTTGAAAGAAGGTTACATAAATAATTTTATTTGTCCATGTATTTTTATAAATAAAATGTCATAATAATTTGTTATACTTGCTATTTATGTTGATGACATAAATCTTGTTGGAACTCTAGAAGAGCTCCAAAAGGCAATTGAATATCTTAAGAAAGAACTTGAGATGAAAGATCTTGGAAAGACAAAACTTTGTCTTGGTCTTCAAATTGAACATTTAGCAGACGGGATCTTTATCCATCAATCTGTCTATACAGAAAGGGTCTTAAAACGCTTTTACATGGACAAAGAGCACCCATTGAGTACACCAATGGTTGTTCGATCACTTGAAGTGAATAAGGATTTGTTCCGCCCTCCAGAAGAGAATGAGGAACTCCTTGGTCCCGAAGTACCATATCTCAGTGCAATTGGTGCATTAATGTATCTTGCTAATGCTACAAGGCCTGACATAGCATTTTCTGTTAATTTACTAGCAAGATATAGTTCTTCTCCTACACGGAGACATTGGAACGGGATTAAGCATATATTGCGATATTTAAAGGGAACTCTTGATATGGGTTTGTTTTATGCTAACAAAGATAGTGCAGATCTTGTTAGTTATGCAGATGCAGGTTATTTATCTAATCCCCATAAAGCTCGATCTCAAACCGGGTACGTATTTACTTATGGAGGTACTGTCATATCATGGCGCTCCACAAAGCAATCTATTGTTGCTACTTCTTCAAATCATGCTGAGATAATAGCTATTCATGAAGCAAGTAGGGAATGCGTATGGTTGAGATCAATAATTTATTTTATTCGAGAAAAATGTGGTTTGGAATGTGAGAAAAGACCNATCTCAAACCGGGTACGTATTTACTTATGGAGGTACTGTCATATCATGGCGCTCCACAAAGCAGACTATTGTTGCTACTTCTTCAAATCATGCTGAGATAATACTTATTCATAAAGCAAGTAGGGAATGCGTATGGTTGAGATCAATAATTTATTTTATTCGAGAAAAATGTGGTTTGGAATGTGAGAAAATACCACTAATTTTATACGAAGATAATGCTGCATGCATAGCCCAATTGAAAGGAGGATTTATAAAAGGTGATATAATGAAGCACATTTCACTAAAATTATTCTACACACACGGTCTTCAGAAAAATGGTGACATTGATGTGCAACAAATCCGTTCAAGTGACAATCCGGTAGATTTATTCACTAAATCTTTGCCAACTTTAACTTTTGAGAAGATGGTATACAAGATTGAAATGCGGAGACTCAAATATTTGAAACAGTAAAATACGCGATGCACTCTTTTTTCCTTACTAAGATTTTTTCCCACAGGGTTTTCCTTATAAGGTTCTTAATGAGGCACCTAGCAATGCGTATTACTAAATATGTGTATTCTTTTTCCTTCACTAGGACTTTTTTCCCGCGGGGTTTTTCCTATTAAGGTTTTAATGAGGCACATTATCTTTTAATGAATATTCAAGGGGGAATGTTATAAATATATATTATATAGTGGATGTTCATTTAGTACTCCATTATAAATAAGCTTCCTGAAGAAGCTTATCCATATGGGACACTGCCGTAAATATGTTTATCTATTTAGTGCTCTATTGAAAATAAGCCTCTTGAAGAAGCTTATCATTTTGGTACTCCGTTATGGATAAACATTACCCCCATTAGAAGATTATCTACATCCGGTACAGTAATAGTTTACAAGCAACTTACAAGCAGCTTACACAACAATTTCCTTTCTTCTATAAATAGAGTAGATTTCAGTTCATTATGTACAACAGTTTGAAAGTTGAATAATATATCACTCTCTCTATATATACTTGTCTTTGATTTATTTACTTTAAAGGCGTTATTTTATAATATTCGACTTCTTATAAAAATATTAGAAGTGTTATTTTGAGTCACATAAAACATTTTTTAATTATTAATAATGAGTTACTCTCTATTTAAAATTGAATATTCACATTTCTTTTTAAATTATTTCTCAATATTCGTCCGAATTCAAGCTAAAAAAACTTGAAACTTAAAGAAATATGCAGAAAGAAGAGGACTTTTGGTCCAACTAAGTTGTGTTGCTTTGGATTTTCATTCCATTGGGTAACAACTTATTGTTGCTTAATATAAAAGGAGGAGGGTTTAATGGCCAGTTCTAGTATTATATAAGTACTCTTTTGCAATTCAGTCAAAAGTTAAAAAAGTTCGAAAGAAAAATGAGAAAAAGCAGCAGCACCCACCTACACTTTGGGTAACCCGGTTCCAATGCCGCTGGGCTGTGGCACTATGGCGCAAGGTGCTTTTCTAATTTCCTTTATTTCCAGTGATTTCTTATGGCATTCTATTCCACAAGCGTTAGCAATTTAGGTGAAATGAACAAATAGGGGGTTGTCGTTGTGCCTGTTTCTGTGTGTATATATATATGTATGTGTGTCGTGTGGTTTGGGAGAGGAGTAGCTATAGGGTCTTCTGTATAGATCATGTGTTCTGGTTTTGTTTCAAATTTGGGTCTGCTGGACAATGGATATGGAGTTGTGAAGAGGAAAGTTATAAATTAAAAGACTTCGTCTAGACCTTAAGGCTAATGATATTTTTAATTGGATTAAGCTCAAGTGTGACACCATGATGATTGAGGTAGACTATCAATCACATGTATTAGATCCATTATTTCATAGGAGTTTTTATGACAGGCGGGGATAGGAGTAAGATTTAGAGAATCTCTATTTTGTCCTAAATGACCAATAATTGAGTGGTAGAATGAAATGGATCAAAACGTGTTATGAACTCAACACATACAGGGGAAAGATGCCTTGATTAAACTGCCAAACAAACTAATTACTACAATGGAAATGCAAAGTATAGAGTCATAAACTAAGGAAATAGTAATAGAAAGAAAGGAGATATAGAGAGAAATGGACGAGGAGAGAGAGAGAGACCAGGAGAGGGGAATTCTAGAACAATTCGCATAAACTTGTTGCTAAATGCTAACTGCTAGTCCCTTTTAACGATTCCTGATTGCACCTCTTGGGCTTGGATCCCAAATTAACCTTTTTAAGGGTCTTCTTGTCCCGAGGAAAGTGCACGGTTAGCCACTAATAACACATGTATTTACTTTTAAGCCATTGTTTAAAATGTCTTAGTCATTAGCCACTGTTTTAATAAACTTAAACTGCCCGGACGAAAATACCCTTCTGCTCATGTCCTTAACTTTTGAACTTAACTTCAGGACTTCAGGACTACATGTCCTTAACTTTTGAACTTGTAACTCTAAGTTCAGGACTTCAGGACTACATGTCCTTAACTTTTGAACTCTAAGTTCAGGACTTCAGGACTACATATCCTTAACTTTTCAACTTGGTACTCTAAGTTCAGGACTTCAGGACTACATGTCCTTAACTTTTGAACTTAACTTCAGGACTTCATGACTACATGTCCTTAACTTTTGAACTTATAACTCTAAGTTCAGGACTTCAGGACTGCATGTCCTTAACTTTTGAACTTAACTTCAAGACTTCAGGACTACATGTCCTTAACTTTTGAACTTAACTTCAGGACTTCATGACTACATGTCCTTAACTTTTGAACTTATAACTCTAAGTTCAGGACTTCAGGACTGCATGTCCTTAACTTTTGAACTTAACTTCAAGACTTCAGGACTACATGTCCTTAACGTTTGAACTTAACTTCAGGACTTCAGGAGAACTCTAAGTTCAGGACTACATATTCTTAACTTTTGAACTTGGAACTCTAAGTTCAGGACTTCAGGACTACATGTCCTTAAATTTTGAACTTAACTTCAGGACTTCAGGACTACATGTCCTTAACTTTTGAACTTGTAACTCTAAGTTCAGGACTTCAGGACTACATGTCCTTAACTTTTGAACTTGGAACTATAAGTTCAGGACTACAGGACCACATGTCCTTAACTTTTGAACTTAACTTCAGGACTTCAGGAATACATGTCCTTAACTTTTGAACTTGGAACTCTAAGTTCAAGACTTCAGGATTACATGTCCTTAACTTTTGAAGTTGGAACTCTAAGTTCAGGACTACATGTCCTTAACTTTTAAACTTAACTTCAGGACTTCAGGACTACATCTCCTTAACTTTTGAACTTGTAACTCTAAGTTCAGGACTTCAGGACTACATGTCCTTAACTTTTGAACTTGGAACTCTAAGTTCAGGACTTCAAGACTACATGTCCTTAACTTTTGAACTTAACTTCTGGACTTCAGGACTTCAGGACTACATGTCCTTAACTTTTGAACTTGGAACTCTAAGTTCAGGACTTCAGGACTACATGTCCTTAACTTTTGAACTTGGAACTCTAAGTTCAGGACTTCAGGACTACATATCCTTAACTTTCGAACTTAACTTCAGGACTTCAGGACTACGTGTCCTTAACTTTTGAACTTAACTTCAGGACTACATGTCCTTAACTTTGGAACTTGTAACTCTAAGTTCAGGACTTCAGGACTACATGTCCTTAACTTTTGAACTTGGAACTCTAAGTTCAGGACTTCAGGACTACATGTCCTTAACTTCAATTTTATTAGCTATGATATGTATATTATATACAACATGTAGATGCATCATCCTTAAAATTGTTAAAATATAATGGTCCTAGTACATTTATGTCCTATGACGCCTATCCGTTCATCGATCCAGTTAAGAAATACATGGTTTACAAATGAGTGACATGAGATTTTTAGCAGAATGTGTGCATGAATTTTGAGTATCACTGCTCTCAGATGTCTTCCAGTTCTATTGTAGACAAATAGTAAGTACAACGACATATAAATCCACCAACTACTCTTCGACTTTGAGGTAATTAATGAAACGAATGCATCGGCGTATTTCTGTTTGGGAAGGAAAGGATAACACTGTCTTTTCATATTAATTTTAATAAACTAGTGGCTATTTTTGCTCAGCATTAAAAATGCTGGATAAAAAGTAAATACCACTTTAAAAAGTGGCTACCCCACACAATTTTTACTCTTGTCCTCCGGCTACTTCTTGGCCCAATAGCTCTTCTCAGCCCAATATTGGGTTGGGTTTGATTCATAACAATATTCCCGTCTTCAATTCCTCTAGGTTTGAGTCAAGAAATCCTTCAACTAAAAAGAGTGGTAAACTTATTGTAGCTATATAAACATCCACAGGTGCATAGGCCACTGGTTGGCAAGTCCAATTGCATATAAAAAAGAAACCAGCAGTCCCATATGTGCTAGCAACACTAGTGTGGGTAATGATGTTCACTGAAGCGACATCAATGACAAGCACAAACCTTGGAATATATGTTGCGGTGGCGAGCTCATCTCTATCACAACTAGAAAGGAAAACAAGTACTCTCCCCATAACAAGGGCAAGTTGTGCCACTAGAACCTCTAGCAAAACAAATGCAGCAAATGGTAATCCTTCAGAGATTTCAAGGCTAGGTATGACGATTTTGCTCAATGAAGGCCACAACGACTTTTCACTATCATATTCGGACTGTTCAGAATCCCTCTTACCTTAATGGATATAGAGGATTCATATAGCCGACCTAAGCTAGTGTACGAGTGAGGTGTAATTGTTTTTTTTATCTTGCCCAGCCGTCAATACAGGTCTTAGATTAATGATCTTCTGAAATTCCTGCTTACTTATTAGTAGAACTTTTACATTGCTGAAGCCCTGCAAGTTATAACTAGCTGCCCAAATTTGCATGATAATATACTACTAATTTTAAGCTAGCAATCATTACATAATTTTAACCCTCCCGTGGCGAATTACTCCATATTTGCAAGCCTATGCCCATTGGCTTCTGCAACACATGTGCGACACTTCTTCTGTACTATCCGGCAATTTCCTGTGTTTAACTGAAAATGGTCTTGCCAAACTGAAATCTATATTCAAGACACATGCTGAAATGATCGAGACTTCACTTTTAGCAACAGCACCTGATATTTTCTTCTCTTTCATATTTTCTTTCATACTCCTCAATTTCACTTATGCTCCTTGAAATAGTCAAATAGCATCGAATGCAGCTTTAGAAGAAAAACATAAAAAGAAAGCTCAGTAGGAAGCAGATGATTCTTGTATCTCTTATGCTTTTCGTGGATATGTGAATGTATATTCTAGGACAATTGAATTGTGAGCTCAACATTGTGCAAGAATAAGCCTCGTAATTCTATGATACAAGATTAAATGCTTCAGAGTGAAGATGAATATTATTATGATATTACTGTCTAAATTCTCCATAAGCAGTAATATACAGGCTACTTTCTCTTTGATGGACCAGATGTTTTTCTTGCTACTTGATGCTTGTGTCTTCTATCACTAGTTCCCAATTTCTCACACAATATAAGTAATTCTTGCTTTGGCTTAGCTGCAAGATTATGGAATTTTGAATTGTAGTTCATATTGACTAGTAGGTTTCCTTGCAAGCATGTAATTTTAGAACTAGAAGTTGAGGTGCATGTTGTTGTGTTTATTTTATAAATCACAATGAGATAATAATTGTATCAAAATAGTAGGAAATCTCTAGTTATACAAGTGGTATACAAAAAGTAGAGAACCTGTACAAAAACATGAGGTTCTCTATGAAAGACATACAACCATCTATACTAGCTAGAACCTCAATGGTGTACCAAAACTTTTACAAGGAACAAAAGGCAAACCTTTATATATACAGACATATTTTTGAAGGAGGAAAGGCTAGCAGTTGTTTGGACAAAACGTGTAGTTCAGTGAATACAACACAGAAATCCCTTGCCAAATCAATATACCATAAGGTGGGCCTCTTACGTATTAGAAGTTGCTAAAGTGTTTGCATGTTTTCTTGCATGTCCATATTCTCATTTAGTGCATACGATTCTGTATCCCAGTTTCAATTTCAACAGTTTCTGCTGCAGTAAGTTTCCACAGGCTTCCATCTGTTAAATTTTTGTGACAGTGACAAGAGCCCACACATCAAGCAATCCAATATACTGAGTGGACTATTTAAAACTATAATTCTAAGGCATTTGTTCTTTGTCCCTAGTTTATCCATGCGATGCATGTTATTCTGAACCGACAGCGGGAAAGGTTTTGGCTCCTATTCTGCTTGATAGGCAATTTTTTGTGTCTACATTTACTCGCTTTGTTCGAAAATGTTAACCAACACGTGACAAATGCTAAACTGTCTGATTTCCAGTTATTACAATCTAAGTGGCTGGTAATCTGGGCCTATTTGGTCTAGGAAGAAAAACTCTTCCATACCTATATTTCACTTTCTACAGTATCCATTGCTTTTCTAGATTGCAATTTTAGATTGCAATAATCAACCAAGTTCAGCTGTTTGTCCAACCCATGTCCACTTGGCTCCGGAATTCTTCCCACGAGGTTTCTGGTTTCATATATCTCAGTTTGTTGATCTCAGGAACATATACTTATCATTTATTGGTAACTTTATCAAAATTTTACGCAAAATGTGGCTATATGTGTACTCCTAGATTTATACGAGTAGAGTGAGTTTTTGGCCAAATGCTACTTGTCTTCTTAGTCATCCATTCATGCATGCTCTAATTCCTCCTCTTGTGGTCTCTTACAATATTATGACCTCTTTCTTGGTCAAGTATTAGTGCAGATATAAAACATCTCAGGGCTTGGTGGTTGAATTCTATTTGCACCTCAAGTGGCGTGCCAACATCTCTTTGGTCCGGTTAAGCTCATTTGCCTTTTAATGCAGATGTAGCTTTAGAAGTGCGCTTCAGGAGTCTCAGCACAAATGAAAATTCACGACTTTGAAAAATACAAGTCGAGCACATAACAACTTAACAAGTATGTACAGTTATCCATCCTTTAAATATTACTCTTTATGATATGAATCCAGTTAGAAAGGGAACTTGAAATAAATTTCAAATACAAGATAAAGTTGAGCTGGTACAATTTTTAGGTGTTGATAAGAGAATTTTCACAACTTGCTTTTTTGCTCCCCAAGTTATTGCTTAATTTCAATTTCCCTGGATTATTGCACTTGGCTGATCTTTATTTTGTTTAAAAGGAGACAATCTGGTTCTTTCAGTAATGTAATCGACCTTTAACGATCCCATAAGTTACAGAGTCTTCCATCCCTTTCTTCTTTTGCCTATCCCTCATATACTTGATAATCCTTCTTCAGACCTTGTAACCCCCTATGTACTCCTGAACGCTGCTCCCTACTTCTTGCAACCTTGCCATTTGCCTTGAAAACTGTTCTGCCTTTCCATGGTTCATAAATGGTACTGCAACATGTGCAATAGTTTGAGGTAGAATTGCATGCAAGGGTTTAGGGTAGTCAACGATGGGGTTGCCAAGTGCAGGGAAGGTCTTAGAGCCACTTAGCAGTTATTTGGATGTCAATTGCACACTGATGATTACTCATTTTGTTTCTCGGGTTTCACCTTATTATTTACCACACCCGCCACAGTGTTGTTAAAAAAATGTTCCTCACAAAGACTAATTTGGGTTAGTTTTTTTTTTTTTTCAATTTAATTTAAGGTAATTGGCCGAAGGGGAGCCTTCGCATAACTGTTAAAGTTGCTGCCGTGTGACCAAGAGGTCACAGGTTCGAGTCATGAAAACAGCCTCTTGCAGAAATGCATGGTAATGTTGCGTACAATAGACCCTTGTAGTCCGGCCCTTCCCCGGACCCCGCGCATTGAGGGGGCTTAGTGCACTGAGGCCTTTTATTTTTAAGGTAATTGCTGAAGTGGGATTAATATATATTTCGTGTTTCCCTTTAAGAAAATCAGTTGATTAATTTTAGAGAAATTTATATTGCATTTCCATTATCATGAACATTCCTTTCTTATGCTTATCATTTTTTAATATTTGTGAAAAGTTTGGGTTTTGGTGCATATGTATTATTTGTTGAATAGTGTACAAAATCTGAAAAATTGTCAAAGAAAAAAGCCCTGGAATTTCTTATCTTTCGCCTGAATCAGACCCTAAATGCACCGGGACATCGATCAAACAATCCACATTTAGTTGGTTGTGGATCTCGTTAGTCCGTAGTTGAGCAATATCTTCATGAAATTCGTTTATGTTAAATTTATTTCTGAGAGGATCCAAATTAAGTTGGTTGCTAAGTTGATCTATTCATTGTTGGATTATTTCAGGCTCATCTCATAGACCTAAGCATCCGTTTGGACATCTCAGCCTTGGAGACTATTTTTATTTATTTATGAACATCTACCGCTTGCTTTATACAGTTCTTTCTTTCTTAAAAAGCCTCATGAAATTTTGAAATAATTGCTATAGTTAAGAATCCCCACAAATTGGAACTCTCAGCCTTGTTGAAGATTTGGGTTCTATGTGTGCCTACTGATTGGGTGCCTGTCCTATTAAATTCTACACGATTCACAGATTATGTCATTTCTTGAGGAGACTGCCAAATTGCAAGTGGGAGAATGAATCAATTAACTTCCTGACTAGTATTGTCGGCATTTGGTAATGAATATGTAACGTCGACTATCCTTTTCTTTTATGACCTGGACTTGTACTATTTGTAAAGACATGTAGATTATTGTGATTGGTAAAGTTGTGTTGTTTTTCAAAATCTCATTTGTGCTTATACATACATAGGTATAATTACGTGTGTACATTCGCATATATACTCAAGAACACAAGTTCATTAATACTGATTGTGGCAGAGCATCTTCTCCTAACCTTTGTGAATATATGTCAACTGTTAACTAAAATCGATGTTCCAGAATTTGTGCATGCTCAAAGAATGGTGATTTTGCACTCTTTTGTTTATTTATCTATTTGCTAATTTGTGTATGGTGATTGAAACAACACAATCATCCTAAAGCTTTACTTGCATCTCCATGTCATGGGTGAAATCTCGTGTACAAGAAAAGAACAAGAATATAGATGCTAAATTCAACATAGTGGCAATCAAGATCTATGTTGTCTGATGTATTTGAAGCGGATAGTTGCAGGCAATCTTTCCTCAGGTTACATAGTATCTCATCATCTTGTATGTGGAAGACACTAGACATCTCCAGCGGAGAGAAGACGACCTGGAATTCCCAGGGTAAACGTTTTTTTTCTAGTCACTTCATAATTTGAGTTAGATAAGTCCTTTTTCCCGTTTGAAATTCAAGTCATGTAAGTCTCTAAATATGCAGACAGTTTGTCAAGAAAATATTCAAATGCTTCATGACTATTGCTCCTTGTAAGTAACCTGATTATGTAGTACGCTTTGGGGTCTCCAACATCAGCCTGTTGTCATTAACTCTGATGCTTAGTTTAACCAACCGGAATGCTACTTCTCATACTATCATGTTTTTATAGACCAAGTCGAAAAGCAAAATGAAGATTTGAATAATCATGGTTAGGTGGTTGGAATATGATGAATTTTCTCATTCTTTCTTGATTCAATTCTTTTAGTTATTGCCCCATGTGGTTGTATTATAGACTTGCTATTATGTTTGCTTGTGTTGTACTTAAATCATTTCTTCTTTGGTTGGTTTGAGCAGATGAATGGCTAAGGAAGGATATGACAAGTTTGTTCCATTTCTAAGTAATGACTCTATATTCTAGTTTCTAGAGATGTGCACTAACTAAAGTTTGACTTGATTATTAGACATTTTTATTCAAGAATATGGTACACAG
Organism: Nicotiana knightiana; assembly: GCA_005239525.1. Taxonomy (NCBI): domain Eukaryota; kingdom Viridiplantae; phylum Streptophyta; class Magnoliopsida; order Solanales; family Solanaceae; genus Nicotiana; species Nicotiana knightiana. Next base: position 26,356 of record ML405889.1, read on the forward strand.
AGAAAACTTGAAAGCAAAGCCTTGCATATATTTTGATCAAGATTCTGGCTATGCTTAACATCATTTCAACTAGGTAGAACCTAACCTAAGAATTCTGGGTGTGTTTCTTTTATAGATTCTTTGTTATATATTTGTACAAATTGCAGTCAGTTGAAACTTAAAAGTTTTTGAGGCTGATCCTGGCCAAACTGGGACCACAATGAAATACTTGAGGAATTTCTTTTCAATGCTTTTTTGACCACTTGAAGCTCAAAACATTGATGCTTTTCTTTCCTTTCTCTGAAAGGCCATCCTGATGGAGAGTGACCAGACCACTTTCTTTGTAAAGGATAAGTTTTTCATTTTCAATCACAAGGAGTTTTTAAACTCTTCAAGTAAAAAGGAAAAAAGAGATATCTGAAGATTTTTCAGGGTATTTTCTTGTATTGGAATTGAAATTCAAAGCCACTGTACCCAGAGGCAGGCAGAGCTAGCATACGGGACAAGAGTTCGGCCGAATCCAATAACCTTAGTCTAAATCTTGTGTTGTAAGAAATTTCATTGAATGTGTATAAATTATTAATTTAGAACTCAAAGTAACTTAAACGGACTAAACTGCGGAACCCATAGACCTTAAATTCTGCTAGCGCCACTGACTCTGCACCATACATCCATCAGAAAATGACAAGTAATAAAAGGAAGGTTTGGGGAAGGGATGAGTTTCTCTTTACTTTCTTTTTGAGTTCTAAAGTTGAAATGATTAGCAGATTCCTTCCTGTACTCACTCAAAATCAATGCATCATCTTGCTGAAAGCTTTATATCATCAATGAATATTTAGAGGCTGTGCTTTGTGTTTATCATTTCAGTAGTGGGTGAAGCTGTTGGATTAAACTTTTTCATCTTTTTCTTTATAGGAAAAAGAATTGGACTGATGTTCTAGGACACCATCCCTTGCATTGACCAACGTTATTTCAACATCACTGAATCTTGAACCATTCGTAGAGTAGTGAACAAGCTGAATGAAAATGACGAGTCGATAAAAATTAAAAACAAACATTAGAAAATAGCGGAAAGCAATTAATTATCAGTTGAACCCATAAAACTGCCATAAATCTGAAACCTACACCCAGAGGCGTATTCAAGTTGAGGGATATGGGTTCGCATGAACTCATACTCATCTCCCTAAACCATGTAAATAATGTTATATTTCTTTAAAATTACTTAAATATATGTGCGTGAACCGATGCTCAAAGACTCTTACGGTGCAATTATTATTTGGTGCACCTCTATAAGTGAAATTGGCAGTTCAAATTCCACTTTAAACGGTCTTATTTTCGGCACGGAGTATATATATATATATATATATATGTGTGTGTGTGTGTGTGTGTGAAAATTGCTAAAATTTCAAAAAGAATTATAATTTTGAACTTATAATTTCAAAAGTATAGTTGGTTCATGGTAACAGACTAAAGTTAAACTCATCAAATGTAAATTCTAGATTCACCTCTTTACCATTCTCTTGAAATCTTGGATTCGCTTCTGTCTACGCAAGCTCCTCCTAGCTACCCCACAAAAAGTTAAAAATTGCAACCCAATAACTAGAGGAATTCATGATTTCTTTCACAGATGTCATAAAGGAGGAGCATGAAATTCTGGCCCTTGCATGAATTTGGAGGTATAGTTGGTAGCTAAGAATATAGCTAGACCAGAATAAAATACTATTTGATTGGACCTGCAATGAGTTAGCTAAGTAGTCATGAATCAACATAATATGAACTAAGTGTGGTGTGACATGAGGTTTTTTCTTTGAAATATCAGTGGCACTTATCTTTATGGACTGATTATACTATACATAACATGGTACCGTTGTGTGTCAATTCAGTTGATTTAACTTTGGTAATATCTACTAGCCAAATTTCCAGCTTCTATTTGAGACTTGTCATCTCAAAGTTCCTTACTTGTGTGGTAGAATTCCCCTCTCAAATATTTGCTAATCGGTCGTCTCTCCCGTGTCCAATGCAAATGGAATTACAAATTGAGAATAGCCTATTTGATCAAGCTTTTTTCTTTTTTTTTTTTTTTTTTGCCAAAAGCGTCTCTTTTTTATCAACAGTATTTTCTCAAAGCTGAGATGTTTGGCTAAGTTTTTCGAAGGAAAAAAAGTATTTTTCAGGAGAAGAAAAAGCAGTTTCTAAAAAAAAGAAAAAAGTAGTTTCTTCCCAAAGAACACTTTTAAAAACATTACACATAAAAACACTTTTTAAAAGCTTAGCCAAAAGAGTCTATTGTACGTAGCTTTACCTTGCATTACTGCAAGAGACTGTTTCGACAACTTGAACTTCTGACCTCCTGGTAACATGACAACAACTTTACCAGTTACGCCAAAACTCCCCTTCAATTGTTGCTCAAAAGTGATTTCAAAATAATTTTTGAAAGCAATCAAAAGCCGCTTCTCACCAAAAAAGTATTTTGGTTCTTTTAAGTAATTTTTAAAGTATTTTTGAAAAAAAATATTTTATTTTTTCAGAAAAAACTAATTTTGGAAGTTTAGCTGAACAGATGACTCTTCCTAATTCCTGCGGCTGGTACCGACTCTAGATTAAGTACAGATATTACGTTAATAATGTCCCAGTCAAAAGTCAAGTTAAAAGGGTAAAAAGTATGTACTAAGCTTTCGCTATGTGCGAGTTCGAAAAGAAAGAATCACAGGGGTCTATTGTATGTAATTTTACTCTGTATTTTTTGCAAGTAACTGGTTTTACGGTTTAAACCTGTGACCTCCTGGTCACATGACAACAACTTTACCGATTATGCCGAGACTCATCTCAAGTTAAAAAAGTAGTAGTAAACTTAAAAAGTTTTTGGTCGAGCATACTAATAGGCCTTCTAGAGCAATAACTTGTTGACATACTAGGCCATTTTCTTTGCTCAACTAATCATTTTAAGACACCAAAGGGATTCATGTATTCGAACGTAAACATGCTTTCTAAAGTCACATGAAATCATGAGGGAAAACTAAATAAATACATCAAAACATATAAAGAAACAAAAACAAAAACACACACAGATGCACACAATAGTGGTGCTTAACTTATGAGTTGGCCTTTTGTCTTCTGAGTCTTTTCTTTATCATGTGATGTTTGGTAACATCTTGGTTAGAGCCTTTTGCTTGTCAAACCAATTCATGTGACTAGAATATGAGAAAATAACCCCACCCCCTCCTCTCACCAGGGGTTAGGTGGGGGGGGGGGGAGAGGTATTCAAATAAGTATATCACTTAAGTCAAAAATTAGGTTTCTGCTTTTGTTTGTATAGCAAAATTTCAAGCTAATGCCAACATTTTCCAAGAAAGTGTTTGTTATATTTCTTTTTCTTAAAACAAAAGAACAACATCTTACTCGTTCACATGATCCATCACCAGACAATCACACGCAAGTATGACAAGAAATCTTAGTAAATAATAATTCATTAGGAATTCATGTCTTCAATAGTGGACAAAGAATTTATTTTTAGAAAGAGAAAAAAAAAAATTTAAAAAAAAAAAAAAAAAAAT
>ML405890.1:4122-32437 GCA_005239525.1 Nicotiana knightiana
TGTGTACATGAGTGTAGTTTGATTGCTCGAGGACGAGCAAATGTTTAAGTGTGGGGTATTGATGCGAGGCTAGAATTCATGGTTTAACATGTTATATGCCCTACATTTTATGTGCGTTAATGATAAAAATACACTTTTTATGTGCATAATAGAGTCTATTTCATGTGTAGGTGAATTGGAGATGGAAACCGAGCTAAATGGATGCATATACATCAAAAATATGCTCAAGAGGCGAGGAGGAGTGCACCGGGCTATAGCCGGGCACCAGAGCCCAAACACCTGACCCTGCTTGGCGTTAGCCAGGCGTTAGAGCTGAAACGCCAGCCTTAGCCTGGCGTTAGCCAGGCACCAGGGCCCAAACGCAAGGCCCCTATTCCGGCTAATTCCGAGTTTTGACGAGTTTAAGTGTTTCCCGGTTGGAATAGAAGTCTCCTACACGTTTAGGGTTTGTCCTAAACATATAAATAGACCCCTAAAACAAAACTTGAGGGGATTCGGAAGGCATACGAAGGAATCAAAGAGAGGAAACCATTGAAGTGACAATGATTTTCACAACTTTTATTCATTACTTTGTAGTTCAATTATGCAATTTCTTTTGGGTTTGATTCTTATGAACATGAGTAGCTAAATTCTTTAATGTAGGGTTTTGGTAGAACCCGTTGGGGGATAAACTTATTATGATATTAATATTGTTTTGATTGGTTGATTAATCTTTATTTGTTCAACTACGTTCTTGTTGTAGTTGATTGAAGGGCCCTCAATTAGCTGTTCCTATTTATTATGTATCTACTTGAGAGAGAGTGTATATTTAGGTAGTTGTTTGGAAAACATCACTCTCGGAGTATAGACGAAAGTCATAACCGAGGGTTTAAAGGTTGGATTAGAGATAACGACACCTCAGGTGCAATCTAAAGTGAACTGTAATGCATTCTAGCTAGCCTAACTTGAGAGAGTGCGTCTAGTAAATTATCATAATTACTTGAGAGAGATTTATGGTAGATAGAGTGTTCATGATTGATAGAGACAACTAATCAAACTATATGAAGTATCCGAGAAGTAAATTCACCAACGGGGGAAACCATAACCTTAGACATTTATCATCATTATTTACAACACATTGTTAGTAATTGCTAGTTATTATTATTGTCAGTAGAATTAGTAAAACATCACCAAATTTATATTAAAAAGTATTGAGAGAATTGATTGAGTAAAAGTTACGTATTCTAAAGACTTGATTGATACGTAAATTCCCTGTGGGATCGACTCTGGGAATAATACCCCGGATTATATTTGCAATTCCCGTTTAGTCTTTTATTAGACATAGTTGAGTGTGATCAGTTTGGAACGTATTTTTGTGTTTCGAGATCCAAAGGGAATTCCGAGACCGAGAATAGTTCCGTTATTTCATTTATGACTCTCTTGTAAAATTTAGTGTCATTCCGAGTAGTATAGGCAGGTTCGGCGTATTGAAAGCAAATTCAAGAGCTTAAAGTTCTTAAGTTTGATCCAATAGATTTTGTGGTATGATTTTTAGATTTAGCGTAGTTTCTTACGTTTCGAAGGCACAAGCGAGTCCATACTATGGTTTAGTACTTGTTGGTATATTTGGACGGGGTCTCGGGTGGGCCCAGATGCTATTCGGGCATCGAGCGAGGCGAAAACCGGCCTTAAATGACTGCTGGTGCACTAGATCTAGTGCGACCGCACCTGCAGAGGTCAAGTCGCAGGTGCGAGACCGCTTCTGCGGTCCCAGCCTCGCAGGTGCGACTCCTGAGGGAGCTGTCCATCTCCATAGATGCGGACCCCTTTCCGCAGAAGCGAAGCCGCAGGTGCGAAGCCAGGCCCCCTTCCCCTTATCCGTAGATGTGAGACGGTCCTCGAGCCGCATGTGCGAAAAGCCTGTAGGTAGTGAGATTAGTTTTAAATGCGGGACTTAGCCATTTTTGAACACTATTCTTCATCTTTGGGCGATTTTGAGAGCATGCAAGGAAGGTACTCGACCTAGCTACTGGAAGATAAGTAATTCCTACTATAAATTTAGCTTAATACTTGAATTCATACGTAGATTAAAACATCAAATTAGTGGAAATCATGGGTTTAGAGTAAAACCTAGGTTTTTGACAAAAAATGTGAAATTACCAAGAAATTTGTTAAGGAATCATACTAAAACTATATAATATTGATCCTTAGGCCATGGGTGATAATTTCCTTAAAAAATTTCCGGAATCCAAGCATGTGGGCCCGGAGGTGTATTTTAGGATTTTCCCAATTTAGGTTGAAATGATCATTTAAGTATGAGAATTAAGGACTTTGGAGTATAGACTGATTTATTTATGCAATATTTGACTATTTTTGACTCCTTGGGCGACAAATTTGGAGTTTCGGGCGCATTCTTGACCTGGAAAGTAGACTTGACGCGAAGTAAGTCTCCTTTCTAACCTTGTAAGAGGGAATTTTCCCCATAGGTGAATTAAATGATTATGTGTTATTGTTTGTGGGGGAATATGTACGTGCGAGGTGACGAGAGCCCGTGCGTAGTGACTATTATTATCATCTCCGGGTAGTGCCACACCATGCCATGTGAATTCCATTAACTTGAGTTATATGCTTTGTAACTTCATTCTATGAAACTTTGTTTCAAAAAAACTGAGAATTTGGTGTTTTAAAAGAATTGTTATTTGGAAAGGATTGAAAGAAAGATGTTGTGTTTGCATGCGACCGCTTCGCAATTTATATCCCACGAGCGGAGTGATTCTTTCCCCTACTCTCATGGGAGCAGGCCGTACGCCACGACAGGTTAATAGATGCATCTATGGTTTGCGCCGTTCGACCCTTCGGCAGTAAACCTTTATTATTATTATGTTGACCCATGCCGGATGTCCTTATTCCACTATGCGCATGCTATTTTCCTGACGTTTTTATGACTGTTGAGCTGTGAAATATCCTGGAAGATCGATCTGAAAACTTGTAATTTGGTGCTTCACCACGTATTTGGATTTTATTACGATTCGATATTTGTTTCCTTACTATCCATGCTTACCTGTTGTCCTCTTTTAAATTATCACCTAAATATACTGTTTGGACCCTAGTAAGTGTCAAGTCGACCTCTCGTCACTACTTCTTTGAGATTAGGCGGGATACTTACTAGGTAAATATTGTTTATGTACTCATGCTAGGCTCTATACTTAATTGTACAGGTTCTGAGGCAGGTGCATCTGGGTACCTGTCTGGAGCTCGTTTCTGATTTATACCTGGTCGAGGCTTCACGGTGAGCTGCTTCTCTTGGCGACTTCCAGAAGCACTTTGGAGCTATTCCTTTTCCATATCTGTCTATACTTACTACAAAGTAGGACATACTTTTATTATTTTGATATTATTCTATTAGATGCCTGTAGACTTGTGACACTAGTTCCTGGCACACACGCTAGTAGACTTTATTTTTGGAATGTAATCATAAATTATGACTTCATGATTATTTATTTTATATAAAGTTGCCTAATTTATCTGTTTCTACTTAATGTCTCAAAACTAAGTTAAGCAAGTGTTGAAAATGTTTTTGGTAAACTACATGAAACTTACTAGTAGATAATGTGGTGTTGGGCGCCCTCGCGACCTGGGTTAGGATTTGGGTCGTGACACTTACAGTGAGTTTTTAAGTGTGTTTTATGATGATTTCACTTCTCAATCACTAGTTATAACAAGGTGTTGTATTGGATTCTATTGGATTTCTTCAAAATGTCAAGAACACCCCAAAAGTTGGCTTTCAAGATTTGGGCTACAAGAGGTAATCATTCACTCTTAAAGCTACATGCATGGATTGTGAGTGAATATATGAGCAAGAAATAATTATTAGAACATATTGGATGATGATTGGAAGCCATAAATACTTAACCTAGATTATTGGGTGTTGTAGAGATTTTGTAATGAGTTAATTAGTGAGATTTGATGGATGTGAGTTCACTGATGATATGATGGTGCTAAAGAAGCCAGCTAGTAGTCAAATGATGTTGTATTATATCTTGGTGGCGAGAAGGAGGGAGTATTGGATGAATAAACAACATTACTAGATGTAGCAGAATGTTATGCACTCTAGATGTTTGATAAAATGCCAAAATAACCTAAAACTTGGAAATTTCTACTAATATTGGTCCAATTGAATTATGTTGATTTAAATTGAAGTTGTAAGAGTAGTGGGAGGTTTTAGTATAACTAAATATCTCCATCGAATTATGTTGGCTAAACTTCTCTTGTATAATCGAATTCCATTATGTTCTCGTATGTTTCAAGTGTGATTGGCCCAAATTCTTACTTCTCATGTTCTGAGATATTCCTAACAAATCTGGTTATTCCAAATAAGCATTGTGTCAAAAGTTATATATTCAAAATATTTTCCAATTTCTCCAATCACATTATGCTCTCCTTGGGGAATGTATACAAGTATGACTAATGTATCAAAATGTTATGATTAAAATTCATGTTTCAATTGCAAATTTACTATGCCTTATTTTGTCTAACGATCCAGCCGGTCGTTCCGAAAGTTTAGCCCCGTTTCTACTTCATTATATGTGGCTCAGATTCATTACGTTGTGTTAGATTTGTTGGCTCGGGTTGGGAGCAATTTTTGGAGAGAAATGAGACACTTAGTCTCTTATCTTGGTTCACTAGTGTAAAAGTCAATCGGAAGTTGAATTATTGGTAAACGACCTCGGAATGTATATTTTATGGTTCAGATAGCTTCTTTGGGTGATTTGGGACTTAGGAGTGTGTTCGGAATGTGGTTTTGATGTCCGGTGTAAAATTAGGCTTGAATTGACAAAAGTTAGTATTTGGCGTCGGTTGGCAACAGAAAATAGGCTATCAGGGTCGGAATGGAATTCCGCCAGCTGGAGTAGGTTCGTAATCCCATTTTAGATATGTGTGCAAATTTGCAGGTCAATCGGATGTGTTTTGGTTGGTTTCGGCATCATTGGCGAAATTTAGATGTTTCAAAGATCATAGGCTTGAATTTGATGTAATTTTTGTGTTTTTGCGTTGTTTTTGGTGTTCCGAAGCCTCGACTAAGTTTGAATGATGTTATCATGTGTGTTGGTAGGATTGGTTGAGGTCCCAGGGGCCTCGGGTGTGTTTCGGATGCTCAAACGGGCACTTTCGGTCTTTGGGAGATTGCTGGTTTTCTGGTGTTTTGGAAACAGTGATTTCTTCACTGTGATCGCATGGATTCATCCGCGATCGCGTAGAGTAAAAGATTGGGCCAGGAAATTTGTTCTATGTGATCCCGCAATGAGGATTGCGATCCCATAGGTTGGGAAGGTGAAGCAGTGTGATTGCGTGGCCCTTTGTGCGATCGCATAGAGGTATTCTGAGGCGCGTGTGTGGGATGGATTTGAGCTATGCGAGTGCGTGTGTTGGTGTGCGAACGCATAGAGCGGTCTTGTTTGTGCATCACGATCGCGTGGCTGCAGTCGTGATCGCACTGAAGGAAATATTAGAGCTGGGCAGAATGTTTTAAATAGCCCTTTCTTCGAAATTTTGTCTATTTTCCTCCATTGATGAGCGGGTTTGGAGCTCTTTGCGAGGGTTTGAAGAGGAAATCGAAGGGAATCTCTTGGAGGTAATATTTTTGACTTCATAACTCGATTATATGTCGTTTTCTAAGTAATTAAACCAGAAAATTGTTGGATTTAAACCCAAAATTGGGGAGGTTAGGCGCATGGAATTTGGAAATTTCTTTTGGTGATTTGAGTGGGCAATTATGGTCCGATTTTGATGTTCTTGGTATGTACGAACTCGTGGGATGATAAGGATATTTGTGATGTAATTTTTATCGGATTCTGAGACGTGGGCCCGGGGCTCGGGTTTGGCCAAATTTCGAGAATTGTGTCTAGATTGATAGTTTTCGATTGGGTTTTGTTGCTTTAGCATATATTGATGATGTTAATCAGGTTTTGGTTTGATTCAGAGCATTTGGAAGTCAATTCGAGGGGAAAGAACATCGCGGAATAGTTTTTGGGCTGTTTTGTGGTAAGTAACGATTGTAACTCTAAACGTTAGGGTATGACACCCCGTTATTGGATATTATTTTGGTAAATGAGGTGACACACATGCTAGGTGACGAGCGTGGGGGCGTGCACCGATAAGGATTGTGACTTAGTCCGTCCCGTAGAGACTATTAAGTGGCGTATTCGATTTGATATCTTACGACATCCTGTTTTTCAGAAGTTTATACTTGTTTATGGGCCGTGTGCCATGTCTGGGGCCTCGTGCCGACCTGTTTAGACCCTCAGGGGTATTTTCCATGTTTGGGGCCTCGTGCCGCCCTGTTTAGGCCCTCAGGGGTATTTTTACACTATTCTCACACTATCCTGATAGAACAATTGCGAACTCAGTCATGTTTTTTTACTTGTCGTTATTTTCATTGTTATCGCACTGTTTTGAAACTCTGAGAAGTGTTTTGGGCCGAGTCCCGTGAGTTGATATGAATTTCCCGAGTGGCTTGTGAGGATGAATGAGTGAGGCCGAGCGCCGAGTATGTAAGGATAGTTATGGATCGGGCTGCACGCCGCATCAATATATATGTAATTAGGCCAAGTAAGTGAGGATAGTTATGAATCGGGCTGCACGCCGCAACAATATATATGTAATGAGGCCGAGAGCCGAGAGCCGAGTAAGTGAGGGTAGTTATGGATCAGGCTGCACGTCGCAACAATAGATATGTTATATATTACATATGGATCGGGCTGCACGCCGCAACAATGTAGATGATATATTATGTATGTATCGGGCTGCACGCCGCAGCGATATATGTTATATATATATGGATCGGGCTGCACGCCACATCAATATAGCGCTTGGGCTGAAGGAGCCCCTCCAGGAGTCTATACACCCCCAGGGAGCGCAATCGACTATTATATGGATCGGGTTGCACACCGCAGCGTGTGTTATATGGATCGGGCTGCATGCCGCAACAATATACATTATATATGGATCGGGCTGCGCGCCACAATAATATATATATATATATACATATATATATATACATATATATATATATACATATATATATATACATATGTATATATATACATATATATATATATACATATATATATATATATATATACGCATTAGAGTGGGCTGCCCGCCGCAGCAGTTGTTATATGGTACCTGACGAGTGAGAGTGCTGAGTGTGAGCATTGACGTATGAGGGTAGTGTCACGAGTGACTAAGAGGCTTGCCCGAGAGGATTTATTTGTGAGCGACATTGTGCCCGAGTGGCGGATATTTTTATGAAACTAATGTTTTCACTATTCTTTACACTGAGCCTCTTTGATAAATATTGACTAGTGTTTCATACAAGTTTAAAAAGGGAAAACTGTAGTTTTGAAAAATCTTTGGTAAAATGTGGACTCTTGACTTGATCTGTTACCTTTACTGGTACTTATTTTTATGAAACTATAAAGTTTAAATGCTCGTCACTGCACTCATGTTTTTAGATACTTTGGTTACTTACCGAGTTAGCGTACTCACGTTACTCCCTGCACCTTGTGTGCAGATTCAGGTACCGGGGCAAAGCGATAGTTGAGCTACCCCATTTGGATCATTGTTCGGAGATTGTGAGGTAGCTGCTCGGCGTCCGCGACACTACTCTTTCTCCTTCCTATTCTATCATTTGTACTATACTTACCAGACTTGTTGTAGTAGAGGATTTGTAATAGATTGTATCATCTCTTAGATGCTCATGACGGTTGACTCCAGATGTTGGGACTGTGCTTAGATGTTCTAATCATTTTTTATTGTATTTGAAATTCTTAAGAAACAGAGTTATTATGAAAATTTTGATATTTGATGTATTAAATGGAAAAATCATTTCATTATTTTCAGTAAATTGGCTAGCCTAGTATCACGATAGGCGCCATCACGGCCAGTTGTGATTTGGGGTCGTGACAAGTTAGTATCAGAGCGCTAGGTTACATAGGACTCAACGGTCATGAGCAGGTTTAGTAGATTCTTGCGGATCGTTACAGAGACGTCTGTGCTTATCTTAGAGGGGCTGCAGAATCCTTAGGAAAATCCCATATTCTTGAATTCTTGTCGTGCGAATCCATTTTATTCAGCCAATAGCGTAACTCTTGAATTTCCTTCCATGTATTCGAATGCGCACGAGAGCGCTTGGTATCAACTGTGCATCGATGGCTTGTGACTTCCATGGATGCGATGCAATTTTGGCTTATTGGTAATGGGACAGTCTGGAGGACTTGAGGCCGAATTCATTCTGTGGCATGAGTGCTGAGACTTCGTTGTGTGAGCACATGTATTTGGGGACTTGTATGTCCTTTGATGTCCTTATTGACGGGACTTTGTGGTTGAATGCCTAAGTGGTGAGTGTGATTTGATGGTTAGATGTGGTCAGACTATGATTTGTGACAAAAGGAGTGGCTGGGAATATGGTAAGAACTATTGAGTGTTTGATTTCTGTCTCGATTTGGTATATGGCTTCGAGTTGTGAGTGTATTGGAAGACCTCTCATATTGTTTAGTTGTGGAGCGAAGAGGATCTTTCTGTTGAGTTATGAGTTCCTGGTGATGTCTTTTGGGCCAATCATTTCCCCATTAGAGTTCATGTATTTGATTAACGGTGTATTCCAGCACTATTAGCACTCCCTTGTTATTGTATTCATTGATGGCATCCTGGCGCATACGCGTAGCCAGGGGTAGCATATTCCTATGTTTCATCATATTTTTCCCATTTTCTTGATATGCTCCGTGAGTCTTTAGTTACATCTGTTCACGTGTCGACTCCGGTGGGCGATACTATTGTTGTGGACCGTGTGTATTGGTCGTGTGTGATATCTATTGGGGGTCTGGAGGCCCGAGTGGACCTACTATCACTCAGTATGGTCGATTTTGATGTGATATTGGGCATTGATTGGTTATCTCCGTGTCATGCTGTTATTGAATGTCACGCTAAGGTCGTGACCTTCGCTATGCCAGGATTTACGCGGGTTGAGTGGAGAGATTCTTCTGAGTATGTGCCTAGCAGGTTGATTTCCTACCTGAAGGCTATGGTTGAGAAGGGGTGTTTATCGTACCTGGATTTTGTGAGGGATGTCAGTGGTGAGATTCTTGCTATTAATGCGGTTCCTGTGGTCCGTGACATTCCAGACGTGTTTCATGCAGACCTGCCAGGCATGCCACCTGACAAGGACATTGATTATGGTGTTGACTTGGTGCCAGGCACTCAGTCTATTTCTATTCCACCTTATCGTATGGCAACAGCGGAGCTAAAGGAACTAAAGGAGCAACTTCAGGAACTCCTAGATAAGGGTTTCATTCGGCCTAGTGTGTCACCTTGGGGTGCACCTGTGTTGTTTGTGAAGAAGAAGGATGGTTTTATGCGCATGTATATTGATTAGCGGCAACTGAACAGGGTTACGGTGAAGAATCGGTTTCCGTTGCCTCGTATAGATGACTTATGTGATCAGCTGCAGGGTGCCAGGGTATTTTCCAAGAGTGACTTGTGTTTCGGCTATCAGCAGTTGAAGATTCGGGGGCCAGACCTTCCGAAGACTGATTTCAAGACTAGATATGGTCATTATGAGTTTCTGGTTATGTCATTCGGGTTGACCAATGCCCCAACAGCCTTTATGCACTTGATGCACCATGTATTCCGGCCTTATCTGGATTCTTTCGTCATCGTGTTTATTGACAATATCTTGGTGATTCCCAATTTCGGGAGGATCATGAGCAGCATTTGAGAGTTTTGCTTCAGACCTTGAGGGAGAAGAGATTGTTTGCAAAATTTTCAAAGTGTTAGTTTTGTCATCAGCTATAGGTTCTTATATCGCATATTGTGATGCCTTAAGGGTAGGAGTTGTTTGTGTTTAGATGCAGAAGGGTGTAGTTATGATTTTCAGAAGTGTAGAGAGAGATATCAGTTTGAGGCTAAGCTGGTAGGGGTATCTCCTGCGGGTTGTCCTGGGGTGTGTGATCCTTATGTTGTTCGGTAGTAAGTTCTCTTGTACAAGTAAATGATATATGTTGTAATTGAGTTTAGATCGCTTGTGGAAGTTGACATGACTATTACAATGGTGGATGCGAGATTTGCAGATGACAGAGCTGTTAGACGGGTTGTGTTATGATGGGCATTGTGAGTTATTGTTTGTCTTGATCGTTGGATATGATAAGTTGATTGCACGATTATGCGTTGTATTTGTTTCGATTTTAGGTATATTGGTGTAAAGACCCGTAAAATGTCAAGTCTAAAAACAATGTCCGAATGGGTCCCCATGTGGTTATAACTGTAGAAATTCTTAAAACGGACCCTTGTGGAGTAAAAAGTACCACGGGATTTAAAAGATAAAATTTTCCAAAATTGCGTGGGACTGCGGTCCACTATGCGATCGCAGATCAGGTATGCAGACCGCATAGTGGCCGCATACTTGGATAAGTTGCTGTCCATTTTGACGACATCTATGCGGCCTAGAATGCGATCGCATTTCACGAATGCTGGCCGCATAGTTGTCGCATTCTTGCACCTTGATTTTTGCGGAGGGAGTTATGTGACGAACTATGCGATCGCATAACAGGTATGCTGACTGCATAGTGGTCGCATACCTGGGCAGTCTACTTCTCTTTTTGGCCCAGCTGAAGGCCACTTATGCGACAGGTATGCGGACCACATAAAAGGAATTCGATCGCATTCTTGACTACATACCTGCTTCGGGGCTTCTAATTTCTAATTTTAAAACCCGACCCCCAGTTTAATAAAACACCCCTCCCCTTCATTTTTAAAGACTATTTGATCAAAATATAGAGAAGTGAGAGTGGGTTCTAGTGAGAGAAGTCCCCATCTTCCCCAAATTGGTCCTCCATCTCTACTCAAGCCTGGAAGTAATCGATTAGTCGTTATCTTCTTCACCATAAGAGGTAAGCCTCCACCCCATTTCCCCAAATTTTCAGATTTTAGTTAGAATATGACACACATAGGTTGGTTTTTGAAGATGAGAGTTAAGACCTTGCATACATGTTAATAATCTACCATAATCTAGCAAAGGGAAGTAAGCTAGGGCAATCTTTCACAAAAAAGGGGCTAGTTAATCTAAAGGATCACATAGTGTTTGTTTAAATGCCCAAATGAGTTCATGATATCTAATTCTAAGTCTAAATATGGCATCTTGTAAATTAGATTGGAGGCGATAGAAGGTCCGGTGGGTTGAGAATAGATATTAAAGTGTAATTTTGACTCGAGGTATGTATGGCTAACTTTAATCTTCGTAGAGTCACCTTGTTGGTGTCCGATCATTTGGTATGAGTTTCTGGCTTATGCATATGTGAATCGATTGTTCTATTGTGTTGAGGCGTAAGATTCTGTTCTCTAATTGTCCTAGTTGATTTCCATGACACCATGCTCTATGAGATTGTGAAAAGGTGATTCTTTGTGCTTATTCTATCATGTGCAAAGCTCGTTAAAAGGTTGAATACATCGGTATGAGAGGATGTGCTACAAAATGAAAGAAATGATAACAATCAAATTGTTGAATGTATGTATATGCTAAATGCTGTGTAGCAAGTAATGGAAAGGAAATGTGATGGTATGCCGTATATGACTCACTGTTTGGTAAAGATTTATGTGCCCTTGATTTCACATGGTTATTTGGTTGTTACGAATGTATATTCTTGATGATGAAAATCCTTGTGATTGAATTGGTTGGTTGATGTTGCTATCAAATATGATTGTGAGGTGGGATTGGGTTGCACACCGCAACAGAAGTAATAAGGGTGTAATGTAATTGTAAGGTGGGATCGGGTTGCACGCCGCAACAGAATTATACGGAGGGATCGGGTTGCATGCCGCAACAGAATTGTATGGTGGGATCGGGTTGCACGCCGCAATAGAATTGTACGGTGGGATCAGGTTGCACGCCGCAATAGAATTGTACGGTGGGATCGGGTTGCACGCCGCAACAAAAGAAAGGGTGGAATATGATTGCAAGGAGGGATCGGGTTGTGCGCCGCAATAGGAGAACGATTGAAATAATAAACTGTGGAACTCTCATTTGTGTTTTCTGTATCTCTGTACAGTATTTGTTTGGTTTCTTTGACTACCTCCTATCTGTGTATTATTTGATTTTACTTAGAGTAAAGTTTGTTCATACATATTAGTACTATTCCATGGTACTAACGTCCCTTTTGCCGGGGCGCTACATCTTTTGAATGGATGTAGGTGGTTCTATAGCAGGTAGCTCGGTTCGCCGATAGTGGTGCTTTCCTTTCATCTCCTCAGCAGTTCTGGTGAGCCCTATTTCCTTTCAGGGCCATGTGTGGACTATAGCGTTCTCTTTTGCTTATGTTGTAAAAGGTATAGCCGGGGCCTTGTTACCGAAAAGTCTATGTAAACTCCTAGTACTCTTAGAGGCTCCGTAGACACGAGGTGGGTTGGCGGTAGTTGTATTCACTCGTGATCGTGGATCGCATTGGAATGTTGTATGTTTTTGGGATTATCAACTGGTAAAATGTTAAAGAAGAAATGAACTTAAGTTGAAAATCCATGATCAATTTTTAATTTGCTACTTCCTATGGAATATTGTATATCATGAACACGGGTAATGCGTTGGGTAGGAAAGGCAATCCAAATCCGCTTGACCGGGTTCATCCGATTAGGCGCCGGTGTCATCCCTCAATTTTGGGGCGTGAAAAACTTTGTATCAGAGCCTTAGGTTTTAAAAAGTGTCCTAGGATGTCTCAGAACCGTGTCTAGTAGATCCCTTCTTATCGGTGTGTTGTCGACCACATCTATAATTAGGGGGCTGCATGGATATTTAGGAAGTACCCTTTTATTGCTATTCTATATCGTGCGATGTGGTGAAAGGCGAGGTTGTCTACCTCTAACTCGTGCATTGTTCCAATTTTCATTAAATGGCACCCAAGAAGAGAGCTCGACCCGGCCTAGAGGCCAATGCCACCCCAAGAGTGGTCATAAATTCTCCAGATGATGGTGCAAGTGCGAATGATTCCCCGGTCACAAATCAGCCTAACTCCTTCACTCCAGGCCAGACTATTCCTATTCCTACCCCAGCGGAGGGTGCTGAAATCCCTCCCGCTGATATTCCTGACCCACCTCCAGCTCCAGCTTCCGGTCCCGGTAATTCTGATGAGGACCTCAAGGGAGCTATCCAGATGTTGACCTAGTTAGTGGCCTCTCAGACCCAAGGACCAAATGCTTCCCCTACGTCCTCTAGCGAGCCAGGGGATTCTTCAGGTTCCAGAGTCACCCCGTTTCTGCGGTTAGCCCCTTCAAAGTTCATAGGCACCGACCCTGAGGCTGATCCTCAGGAGTTCATTGATGAGATGTACAAGACCCTCTGAGTTATGAGGGTTACTGAGACAGAGGGGGTTGAGTTGGCTTCCTATCGTCTGAAGGGAGCGGCATATTCATGATTCGAGATGTGGGAGAGTTCCCGTGGAGAGGGGAGCCCTCCGACGAGGTGGGATGAGTTTATGGATGCCTTTGTGGGTCATTTCTTGCCTGCCAAGATTATGGCAGCCCGTGCTACAGAGTTTGAGGTCCTTAAGCAGGGCAACGTGAGTGTGTGGGAGTATCACATGGAGTTCGTGCGCTTGTCCAAATATGCTGTTCACATGGTGTCTACTATGGAGGCTAGGGTTCGTCGGTTTGTTCAGGGCCTTGGTCCCTTGGTTATTATTGAAGCTGCTATAGCTGCTCTACATTCAGATATGAACTACAGGAAGATTGTGGGATTTTCCCAGGCTACGAAGGCTCGGAAATTAAAGATAAGAATGGAGAGGGAGAGTAATAGTAGGGCCCGGTCAGCGGGAAACCCAGGGAGTTCAGTTGGAGGAGGGAGATCAGCCCTTAGGAGAGGGTCATCAGAGCCATCTCAGTCCTATGCTCAGTCCTGAGCTAGTGCGCCGCCATCAGGACACAGTTATCAGCACGGAGGTCGCGTTGGACCAGGTTCAGACAGCAGGAGGTTCCACCAGTCGGGTTGTTCAGATGGGAGCTTCTAGCAGTAGCGGAGGGCCCCATGCCCTAAGTGCGGGAGGTTTCATTTTGAGCCCTGTTACTTGGACATACCAGTATGCTATAGGTGTGGAGTGAGAGCCCATGTTCAGCGAGACTGTCGTGCACCTAGACATGGCACGAGTAGGGGCACTGCTCAGCCATCTAGTTCTTCAGCCGCTACATCTTCAACACGCCCTCCAGCTCCAGCAGGGTGCGGTGCAGCTAGGGGTAGAGCACAGGGTCAAGGAGGACCCAGTCGGTTCTATGCTTTGAGTGGTCGCCAGAGTGCGGAGGCTTCTCCAGATGTTGTCACAGGTATTCTGGCTATTCAGTCACATGATGTTTATGCTTTTATTGATCCCGGGTCTTCTTTGTCATATGTTACTCCATTTATTGCTTCAAGTTTTGGGATAGAACCCGAACAGCTTCACGAGTCGTTCTCTGTGTCGACTCCGGTTGGTGATTCTATTACGGCCGTGCGAGTCTATAGGAATTGTGTTGTCACTGTGCGTGGTCGGGATACCACGGCTGATCTTATTGAGTTAGAAATGGTAGATTTTGATGTAATTATGGGGATAGATTGGCTCTATTCGTGCTTTGCTAAACTCGATTGCCAAACCAGAATTACGAGGCTTGAGTTTCCTAATGAACCAGTTATTGAGTGGGAGGGGAATAATGTTGGCCAAGAGGTAGGCTTACTTTCTACCTTATGGCCTAAAAAATGATTAGAAAAGGGTGCATCTACCATTTGGTCCGGGTTGCGGACACCACTTCAGAGGTGCCTCCTCCCGAATATGTGCCTGTTGTGAATGAATTTCTTGAAGTATTTCCGGACGAGCTTCCTGGGATTCCACCAGATAGAGAGATCGATTTTGGGATTGATGTATTGCCAGATACGCAGGCAATATCTATTCCACCCTACCGAATGGCGCCAGCAGAATTGAGAGAGTTAAAAGAACAATTGAAAGATCTATTAGAAAAGGGTTTCATTCGGCCAAGTGTGTCGCCTTGGGGCGCACCGGTTATTTTTGTCAGAAAGAAAGACGGATCACTTCGGATGTGTATTGATTATAGGCAGCTCAAAAAGGTCACCATCAAAAACAAATACCCATTGCCTCGGATAGATGATTTGTTCGACCAGTTGCAAGGTGCTAAGTTCTTCTCAATGATAGATTTGCGGTCTGGGTATCACCAGTTAAAGATCAGGGAGCAGGATATTCCTAAGACTGCCTTCAGGACTTGATACGGGCACTTTGATTTTCTGGTAATGTCTTTTGGGCTAACCAACGCCCCAACAACTTTTATGGATCTTATGAATCGGGTTTTCAAACCGTTTCTTGACTCCTTTGTGATTGTCTTCATTGACGGTATCCTTGTTTATTCGCGAAGTCAGGAAGATCATGCTAATCACCTCAGGGCAGTTTTGTAGACTCTTCATCAGCACCAGTTGTATGCGGAGTTTTCAAAATGTGAGTTTTGGCTAGAATCAGTCACCTTTTTGGGCCATGTTGTTTCCAGAGAAGGGATTCAGGTTGATCCCCAAAAGATTGCAGCGCAAAAGGATTGGCCTAGACCAACGATCCAGACAGAGATTTGCAGTTTCATGGGTTTGGCTGGATATTATCGGAGGTTCGTGGAGGGATCCTCTACCCTCGCCTCCCCATTGACTAAGCTGACGCAGAAAGAGGTTAAGTTTCAGTGTTCCGATGCTTGCAAAAAGAGTTTTCAAGAATTGAAATCAAGATTGACTTCGGCGCCAGTGCTGACCTTGCCAGAAGATTCAGAAGGGTTTGTGGTGTATTGTCATGCTTCAAGGGTTGGTTTGGGGTGTGTATTGATGCAATGTGGTAAGGTAATAACATATGCTTCTAGGCAGCTCAAGAATCACGAGAAGAATTACCCGACGCATGATTTGGAGCTCACAACGGTTGTGTTTGCATTGAAGATCTAGCGGCATTATCTTTATGGGGTTCATGTGGACGTGTTCATAGACGAAAAGAGTCTTTAGTATTTATTCAACCAGAAAGAGTTGAACTTAAGGCAGCGGAGGTGGTTAGAATTGCTCAAGGATTATGATGTGAATATTTTGTACCATCCAGGAAAGGCGAATGTGGTAGCCGACACCCTTAGTCGGAAATCCATGGGTAGCTTGGCTCATTTGGAAGCAGGTAAGAGGCCTTTGGCTCGGGAGGTTTATCAGTTGGCCAGTCTGGGGGTATGTCTTTCAGCCCCAGATGAAGGGAATGTCGTGGGGCGTAATGGAGCTGAGTCTTCGCTTGTAGCAGAAGTCAAGGGAAAGCAATTCAAGGATCCACCTTTGGCACAGTTGATAGAAGCAATTCTGAATCACAAGACTACAACATTTTCACTCGGCAATGATGACAGTGTTTTGCGGTGCCAAGGGAGGCTATGTGTTCCGGATGTGGATGGTCTTCGGGAGAGAGTTATGGCAGAGGCTCACAATTCCAAGTATTCTGTACACCCAGGTTCTACGAAGATGTATCAAGATCTCAAGGAGATTTATTGGTGGAATGGTATGAAGAGGGGATTGGCGGACTTTGTGGCTAGGTGTCCAAATTGTCAGCAAGTGAAGGCCGAGCATCAGAGGCCCGGTGGGTTGGTACAACTTATGGGAATACCGACGTGGAAATGGGAAATGATCAAGATGGACTTTGTGGTGGGGTTACCTCGCACTCCACATAGGTTCGACTTAGTTTGGGTAATAGTGGACCGACTCACGAAGTCGGCGCATTTCTTGCCAGTCAAGTCCATCGATACTGTAGAACAATATGCTTAGTTGTATATCAAAGAAATATTCAGGCTATGTGGAACTCCAGTATCTATTATCTCGGATCGAGGGGCCTAGTTCACAGCTAAATTTTAGAAGAAATTTCAGCAAGGTTTGGGTACGCAGGTAAATCACAGCACAACTTTCCACCCGCAAACGTACAGTCAAGCAGAGGGAACCATTCAGATGCTTGAAGATATGTTACGGGCTTGTGTATTAGATTGAAAGGGTAGCTGGAATGATCACTTGCCACTTATAGAATTTCTTATAATAATAGTTTCCATGCTAGTATTCAGATGGCCCCATTTGAGGCATTGTACGGAAGGAGGTGTAGGTCTCCGATTGGATGGTTCGAGGTTGGTGAGGCGGAACTTCTAGGAACGGATCTTGTGAAACAAGCTATGGAAAAAGTTAGAGTCATTCAGGAGAGGATGAAGACTGCTCAGAGTCGTCAAAAATCCTATACGGACGTTCGTCGAAGAGATTTGGAGTTTCAAGTAGATGATTGGGTATTCTTGAAGGTGTCTCCCATGAAAGGAGTGATACGGTTTGGGAAGAAAGGGAAATTGAGCCCAAGGTATGTCGTTCCATATAGGATTGCTCAAAGGATAGGGCAGGTGGCGTATAGGCTGGAATTCCCCCCCCCCCCGAGATGTCATTAGTGCACGCGGTGTTACATGTGTCCATGCTAAAGAAGGTAGTTGGAGATCCGTATGTCATTGTGTCAGTTGAGAACATTGAAATTAATGAAAAGTTGTCATATGAAGATGTTCCGGTGCTATTCTTGATAGGCAAGTTCGTAGGTTGAGAAACAAAGTGGTCGCTTTGGTCAAAGTATTATGGCAGAGTCAACAAGTCGAGCAAGCCACGTGGGAAGCGGAAAATGAAATGAAAGAGAAATATCCACACTTGTTTGAATAAGTCCGATAGTGGTTTTGAAAGTTGTCATCTCTAAGCAATTACATTGGTGTCAAATTTTGTGCAAGAACACTCCACTTCCCTAATTACCCTACTATTGTGACTTCTCAAACTTTGTGCCATAAATGTATATGTTGTTGTGATTAGTTGGATCATGTGCAACTCCTTGAAATAGTTGAATTATATGCAACTCATTGTAATAGCTGAATTATGTGCAACTCATTGTAATAGTTGAATTATGTGCAAATTTGTGGAGTTAACTGAACTATGTGAGGCTTGTGGAAATAATTGAATTATATGCAACTTGTTGAAATGACCGGTTTATGTGCAAGTTGATATAGCAATTGAAAATGCGTGGAATTGGTTAAAATGTGTTTCGGGGGCTCTTTGGCAGGTAGATAGGCCTAATTACAAAGGAAACTCTAGCGAAATTTTCAGGAAATATCGGAGTTAGTAAAAATTTGTGTTCTCTTAACTAAGTGATTCCTCGATCCTCATTTGAGGATGAATGATTCTAAGTGGGGGAGGATGTAAAGACTCGTAAAATTTCAAGTCTAAACACAATGCCCGAATGGGTCCCCATGTGGTTATAACTGTAGAAATTCTTAAAACGGACCCTTGTGGAGTAAAAATTACCCCGGACTTAAAAGATAAAATTTTCCAGAATTGTGCGGGTCTGCGGTCCACTATGCGATCGTAGATCAGGTATGCGGACCGCATAGTGGTCGCATACTTGGATAGGTTGCTGTCCATTTTGAGGACAACTATGCGGCCTAGAATGTGATTACATTTCGCGAATGCGGACCGCATAGTTGTCTCCTTCTTGCACCTTGATTTTTGCGGAGGGAGTTATGCGACGCACTATGCGATCGCATAACAGGTATGCTGACTGCATAGTGGTCGCATACCTGGGCAGTCTGCTTCTCTTTTTGGCCCAGCTGAAGGCCACTTATGCGACAGGTATGCGGACCACATAATAGGAATGCGATCGCATTCTTGACTACATACCTGCTTCGGGGCTTCTAATTTCTTATTTTAAAACCCGACCCCCAGTTTAATAAAACACCCCTCCCCTTCATTTTTAAAGACTATTTGATCAAAATATAGAGAAGTGAGAGTGGGTTCTAGTGAGAGAAGTCCCCATCTTCCCCAAATTGGTCCTCCATCTCTACTCAAGCCTAGAAGTAATCGATTAGTCGTTATCTTCTTCACCATAAGAGGTAAGCCTCCACCCCATTTCCCCAAATTTTCAGATTTTAGTTAGAATATGACACACATAGGTTGGTTTTTGAAGATGAGAGTTAAGACCTTGCATACATGTTAATAATCTACCATAATCTAGCAAAGGGAAATAAGCTAGGGCAATATTTCACAAAAAAAGGGGCTAGTTAATCTAAAGGATCACATAGTGTTTTTTTAAATGCCCAAATGAGTTCATGATATCTAATTCTAAGTCTAAATATGGCATCTTGTAAATTAGATTGGAGGCGATAGAAGGTCCGGTGGGTTGAGAATAGATATTAAAGTGTAATTTTGACTCGAGGTATGTATGGCTAACTTTAATCTTCGTAGAGTCACCTTGTTGGTGTCCGATCATTTGGTATGAGTTTCTGGCTTATGCATATGTGAATCGATTGTTCTATTGTGTTGAGGCGTAAGATTCTGTTCTCTAATTATCCTAGTTGATTTCCATGACACCATGCTATATGAGATTGTGAAAAGGTGATTCTTTGTGCTTATTCTATCATGTGCAAAGCTCGTTAAAGGTTGAATGAGAGGATGTGCTACAAAATGAAAGAAATGATAACAAATCAAATTGTAGAATATATGTAAGTGTTAAATGTTGTGTAGCAAGTAATGGAAAGGAAATGTAGATTTATCTAATTGAACTATATGTTGATGGTATGCCATCGATGACTCACTGTTTGGTAAAGATTTCTGTGGCCTTGATTTCACATGGTTATTTGGTTGTTACGAATGTATATTCTTGATGATGAAAATACTTGTGATTGAATTGGTTGGTTGATGTTTCTATCAAATATGATTGTGAGGTGGGATCAGGTTACAGGCCGCAACAGAAGTAATAAGGGTGTATTGTGATTGTAAGGTGGGATTGGGTCGCATGTCGCAACAGAATTGTACGGTGGGATCGGGTTGCCCGCTGCAATAGAATTGTATGGTGGGATCGGGTTGCACGTCACAACAGAATTGTATGGTGGGATCGGGTTGCACGCTGCAACAGAAGAAATAAGGGTGGAATATGATTGTAAGGAGGGATCGGGTTGCGCGTCGCATCAGGAGAACTATTGAAAAAAGAAACTCTGGAACTCTCATTTGTGTTTTTTGTATCTCTGTGCAGTATTTTCTTGCTTTCTTTGACTGCCTCCTATCTGTGTATTGTTTGATTTTACTTAGAGTAAAGCTTGTTCATACATACTAATACTATTCCATGGTACTAACATCCCTTTTGTCGGGGGCGCTACATCTTTTATATGGATGTAGGTGGTTCTATAGCAGGTAGCTCGGTCCGCCAATAGTGGTGCTTTCCTTTCATCTCCTCAGCAGTTCTGGTGAGCCCCATTTCCTCTTGGGGTCGTGTGTGGACTATATCATTCTCTTTTTCTTATGTTGTAAAAGGTATAGCCGGGGCCTTGTTACCGGCAAGTCTATGTAAACTCCTAGTACTCTTAGAGGCTCCGTAGACACGAGGTGGTTGTATATATGTTTATTTTGGGCGACCGTTATATTCACTCGAATTTCGGATGGTTATTGATTTTGAGCCAGGTGGCTTGTAGTATTTCATGTGGACCAGCGTTGGATGAGATCGCGTAGTGTAGCGGAGATTATATGGGGGTATGGCCTTTGGTATTGGATTCGTGTGTTTTGATTTTTACGATGTGTGTCAGGCTTTTAGCATAATGTTGTGATGGTAATTGTTAATGGCAGGATAGTCCTCTCGTGTGTGAATCTTTCATATAATTTGATTACTTTGGGATGTTTCTATTGAGTGCACGAGTGCACAGGTTCTGGCTTCGAATTACAAATCTGCTATACTTCCTGTTTGGGAAGGGGGAGCTTCATGTCTGACTGATCAGATGAGTGGTTGTTAGTTTCTACGTGTTTCTTTCATCATCGACAGTATATGAAAGTGTTGGAGCGAGGCATATCTTGATAAGAGGTTATGTACCGGTATTGAGTTGTTCTGAGCAGTTAATGTGGTTAAGAGTTATCGTTATGAGTGTTTGAGTCATGCGGTGTATTATGTGATTTCATCTGGGGTGCGTATATGGCTTGATCCATCATGTTCAGACATGTTCAGTTCATAGTTGTGGAATTTTTATCATGTATATTACTTCAGAAGTGGAAATTTGGTTCTAAGGTTTATGGGTCAGGTTGGATTTCAAAATTTCAACTGTGTTGTGCTATTGGACTTATATGGGATAGGGTGACGTGGGATCACCCTCGAGTATGTGCATGGTAGGCTACGTGGCAGTTCGATGGTGTTGGAGAACAACTCTTGGCACGTTCGAGGACGAACATATGTTTAAGTGGGGGAGGATGTAATGAGCCGGCCGGTCGTTCTGAGAGTTTATCCCAGTTTCCCCCGTTTCTGCTTCATTATATGTGATTCATCTTGATTACGTTGTGTTAGATTGGTTGGCTCGGGTTCGGAGCAATTTTTGGAGAGAAATGAGACACTTAGTCTCTTATCTTGGTTCAATAGTGAAAAAGTCAACCAGAAGTTGACTTATTGGTAAACGACTTCGGAATATGGATTTTATGGTTCAGATAGCTTCGTTGGGTGATTTGGGACCTAGGAGTGTGTTCAGAATGTCGTTTTGATGTCCGGTGTAGAATTAGCTTGAATTGATGAAAGTTAGTTTTTGGCGATTTTCGGTCGGCATCGAAAAATAGGCTATCGAGATCGGAATAGAATTCCGACAGTTGGCGCAGGTTCGTAATGTTATTTTGGATATGTGTACAAATTTTCAGGCCAATCGGATATATTTTGGTTGGTTTCGGAATCATTGGTGAAATTTAGAAGTTTCAAAGATCATAGGCTTGAATTTGATGTAATTTTTGTGTTTTTGCATTGTTTTAGGTGTTTCGAAGGCTCGACTAAGTTTGAATTATGTTATGGGGTGTGTCGGTAGGATTGGTTGAGGTCCCGGGGGCCTCGGGTGTGTTTCGGATGCTCAAACGGGCACTTTCGATCTTTGGGAGATTGCTGATTTTTTGGTCTTTTGGCAGCAGTGATTCCTTCACTGCGATCACGTGGATTCATCCGCGATCGCGTAGAGTAATATATTGGGGCAGGCAATTTTTTCTATGCGATCGCGTAATGAGGATTGCGATTGCATAGGTTAGTTAGGTGAAGCAGTGCGATCGCGTGGCCCTTTGTGCGATCGCACAGAGGTATTCTGAGGCGCGTGTGTGGGATGGATTTGAGAAATGCGAACACGTGTGTTGGTGTGCGAACGCACAGAGTGGTCTGGTCTGTGCATCGCGATCGCGTGGCTGCAGTCACGATCGCACTGAAGGAAATATTAGAGCTGAGCAGAATGTTTTAAATAGCCCTTTCTTCGAATGTTTGAAGAGGAAATCGAAGGGAATCACTTGGAGGTAAGATTTTCGACTTCATAACTCGATTATATGTTGTTTTCTAAGTAATTAAATCGGAAAATTGTTGGATTTAAACCCAAAATTGGGGAGGTTAGGTGCATGGAATTTGGAAATTTCTTTTGGTGATTTGAGTGGGCAATTGTGGTTCGATTTTGAGGTTCTTTGTATGTACGGACTCATGGGAGGATAAGGATTCTTGTGATGTAATTTTTATCGAATTTCGAGACGTGGGCCCGGGGTTCGGGTTTGGAGAATTTCGAGAATTGTGTCTAGATTGATAGTTTTCGATTGGGTTTTGTTCCTTTAGCATATATTGATGACGTTAATCTGGTTTTGGTTAGACTCGATGCATTTGGGAGCCAATTCGATGGGAAAGAACATCGCGGAATAGTTTTTGGGTTGTTTTGAGGTAAGTAACGATTGTGAAATTTTTGGGCTGTTTTGGTGAAATTTGCGACTGATTTAGTCGTTAATCTGGGCATTATTAATCAAAATTCTACTGTTTTTCTAATTACACCACCTGCCAAATAAAACAGACAACCAAACAAAAACCTAATATAACAATCCAAAACCTAATATAACAATCCAAATCAAATTTACTACAAAACGAATAGTAATATTTATATCAATTCAACCAACTATCAAACAACCATCAAACAACATAAATTACACATGTCTCTAACTTCGACTCTAAAACACTCAAATAGCCTATTGTGAATCAGTATCCTCCTTCTCATCAGGCTCAGACTCCATTGCAGCTCCTTTCTTGCTTTTCTTTTTTAATAATTTTTTGATCAACGACTGAGTTGCTTGAAATTCTTGCGACATTTGATCCACTTTTTGATGCATAAATTCCATGTTAAACTGATGTCCCAGTGAAAAATGGTGCTGGTGGACGACTGGAGGATGGCTGTATTCCAATCCGGTAGACTCGAACTTTATTTATTATTTTCATGAGAAATAAAGAAAAGAAAGTAAAATAAGTAAGAAAACAAACACGCAACTTTAAAACTAATACCAAAATAGATAATTACATAATATTTATACCTTTATTCACGCCATTAGCCGCATGTGTCGAAATTCCAGTCATATCCTCTGGGGCCGGCTGAGTTCCTTTAGGTTGAGTTTGTTGCCATGAACCAAAATCAATATGATACTTGTCCTGAAATAAACATAATACATGTTATATAAATAAAATAAACCAGGAGGAAAATAATATAGTGTTGGTGTTGGTATCATACAATGTCTCTGAAGCACGCGATTCGACCCATCCTTCTCGTGTGCCATCCTTCTTCTTCTTCTTCTTCTTCTTCTTCTTCTTCTTCTTCTTCTTCTGGGTGTCTGCAAAGACCTCAGCATAAGGCACATCTCCCCCGTGATTCTTTTCCTTAAAATTAAGAAGTAATAGAGATATATATGTATATATATAAAACTAAGAATATTTTGTAATAAAGTTACCATTCTCAAACGATGGACTGCAAAACTAATAGAACCTCCAGTATGCAATGCTCCACCCTTATTAGAATCTCTATTTAACTTTGCATGTTCACTCTTCTTCTTCCACTCAGGGGTGTTCCACTTCACCAAGAGCTGACTCCAGACATCTTCACGTATCCAATCAGGCTTGTTGCCAACTTTCCTAGCAACATGATGTGAATCTGTTATCCGCTTTTGTGTTTTCTTCTGAAAATTCTCATTCACCAGATTTTCAAGTGTAGGTTTCCATACGCACCTAACCTGCAAAATTGAATAAATAATATTAGACGAATGAGGATAAGTGTTGATAAAAAATAATTTATTGCCTTAAATTATTGCCACATTGTAACGACCCGGCCAGTCGTTCCGTGAAATTAGCCCTGTTTCCCCCATTTCTGCTTTATCATATGTTTCTTAGCCTATTAGTGTTGTCTTGGGTCGGTTGATTCGGGTTCGGAGTGGTCGTGGTGAGAACAGAGACACTTAATCTTTTAAATTAGCTTAATAGTTGAAAAATTCAATTGGGAGTTGACTTATTGGTAAACGACCTCGAAATGTGGATTATATGGCTCGGATAGCTTCATTAGGTGATTTGGGACTTAGTAGTGTGTTCGAAATGAAGTTTTGATGTTCGGTGTAGGATTAGGCTTGAATTGGCGAAAGTTAGTTTTTGGCGATTTTCGGTTGGCAAGGGAAAATAGGCTATCGGGGTCGGAATGGAATTTTGACAGTTGGAGCAGGTTTGTAATGTCATTTTGGAAATGTGTGCAAATTTTCAGATCAATCAGATGTGTTTTGGTTGGTTTCGGCATCATTAACGAAATTTAGAAGTTTCAAAGTTCATAGGCTTGAATTTGATGTGATTTTAGTGTTTTTGCATTGTTTTCGGTGTTTCGAAGGCTCAACCAAATTTGAATGAGGTTATGGGATGTGTTGGTATGTTTGGTTGGGCCCCGAGGGGCTCGGGATTGATTTCGGATTGTTAACGGAGGTTTTGACTTAAGAATTGCAGTAAAAATTGCTGCTGGTGTCATTTTACTGGTGTGGCCGCACCTGCGAAAGGGGAGCCACAGGTGCGAAGATCATTGTGCAGGTACGAGAAGAGGCCAGGTCGGAGGAGTCCGCAGGTGCGAGGCATGGGCCGCACTTGCGAAGCTGCAGGTGCGGGTGAGTTACCGCAGGTGCGAGAATTGGACTGTTAGTGGATTTTCGCAGGTGCGCACATGGGACCGCAGGTGCAGGTCCGCATGTGCGAATAATGGTCCGCAAGTGCAGATTAACTGGACAGAAAGTATAAATAGGTGCCTCCGCGAAATTTTGGCATTTCTTCCATTTTTGCATGCGGGTTGAGCTAGTATGAGAGCAAATTGAAGGAGGAATTCGAGAGTCTTCAGTGGAGGTAAGTTTCCCGGATTAAAAACTCGTTTCTATGTTATTTTGTGACGGATTAGGCTTGGAATTTGAGGAATTAAAGTAGAAAAGTTGGGAAAAATGGGAGGACATTTGGAAAATTCTTTTGGTGATTTGAGTGGGCAATTGATTTCGGATTTTTGTAAATTTAGTATGGGTAGACTCGTAAGGGAATAAGGATTCTAGTTTTTAGATTTTTATCAAATTTCGTGACGTGGGCCCGGGGCTCGGATTTGGCCGAATTTCGAGAATTGTGTTAAAATTTATATCTTTCGATTGGGTTTTGTTCCGTTAGCGTGTATTGATGATGTTAATCTGATTTTGGTTAGATTCGGAGCATTTGGGAGCCAATTCGAGGGGCAAGAGCATCACGGAGTAGATTTTAGGCTCTTTTGAGGTAAGTAACGATTGTAACTCTAAACCTGAGGGTATGACACCCCGTTATTTGATGTTGTTTTGGTAAATGAGGTGATACACATGCTAGGTGATGAGCGTATGGACGCGCACCGATAGGATTGTGACTTGGTCCATCTCGTAGCGACTTTTAAGCCGCGTATTAACTTTAAAACCCTATGACATCCTGTATTTCAGAATTTATACTTGTTCATGGGCTATGAGCCATGTTTGGGGCCTTGTGCCGACCTGTTTAGACCCTCAGAGGTACTTTTACACTATTCTCACACTATCCTGATAGAAAAATTGTGAACTCAGTCATGTTTTCCTACCTGTTGCTATTTTCACTATTATCACACTACTTTGAAAACTCTGTGAAGTATTTTAGGCTGAGTCCCATGAGTTGAGATGAATTGCCCAAGTGGATTGTGAGGATGACTGAGTCAGGATTAGAGCCGAGTATGTGAGGATAGTTATGGATCGGGTTGCACGCCGCAACAATATATATATGTTCAGGCCAAGAGCCGAGTATGTGAGGATAGTTATGGATCGGGCTGTACACCGCAGCAATATATATGTGTTAGGCCGAGCGTCGAGTATGTGAGGATATTTACGGGACGGGCTCCACGCCGCATATATATATATATATATATATATATATATATATATATATATATATATATATATATATATATATATTACATATGGATCGGGCTGCACGCCGCATCAATATAGATTATATATATATATGGATCGGGCTGCATGCCGCAGCAATATATGTCATATATGGATCGGGCTGCACGCCGAAGCAATATACATATTGGGTCGGGCTGCACGCCGCAGCAATTATAGTGTTTGGACTGTAGGAGCCCCTCCAGAGTGAGAGCATGAGATATTGATAGTGGAGTCACGAGTGACTGAGAGGCTTGCCCGAGAGGCTTTATTGTGAGTGATACTATGCCCGAGGGGCTTATATTTTATGAAAATGTTGTTTTCACTCTTCTTTACACTGAGCCTCTGATGATAAATATTTTTATACAATATTTTTAAATGGAAACCGGAGTTTTATGAAATATTCGGAATTGTAGATTCCCGACTTGATTTATTCATTTTCATTGTTATTCATTATATGGATTTACATGATTTAAATGCTCGTCACTACACTCAAGTTTTTAGTTACTTTGATTACTTACTGAGTTGGCGTACTCACGTTACTCCCTGCACCCCTGTGTGCAGATCCTGGTACCAGATCATCTCAGTAGTTGATTTTTGGACGAGCTTGGATTTGTTTGAGGATCGAGGTAGCTGGTCAGCCTCCTCAGCTCACCTCATTTCTTTTCCTCAATTCATAGTTTTTTGTTTGTAGTACTCCAGGCTTTGTAGTAGCAAGTCGCCTTGTTGTACATTGTATTTACAGTTCTAGATGCGCATGACAGTTGGCTCCAGGTTTTCGGGAAGTGTATAACTTGTTCATCTCATTCTGCTATTTTAAAATCTGCTAATTTTGGGAAATTATGAAATATATTGATAATCTGAAATGGTTGGCTAGTCTAGTTCCATGATAGGCACCATCACGGCCGGCTTAGGAATTGGGGTCGTGACACATATATTTATTCTGATCTGGTGCGTCATCTGTCTCCGAGAGTTTCATCTGATTTTGGTTAGATTCGGAGCATTTGGGAGCCAATTCGAGGGGTAAGAGCATTGTGGAGTAGCTTTTGGGCTATTTTGAGGTAAGTAATGATTTTAACTCTAAACCCCAGGGTATGACACCCCGTTATTTGATATTATTTTGGTAAATGAGGTGACACACATGCTAGGTGACGAGCGTGTGGGCGCGCACCGATAGGGATTGTGACTTGGTCCGTCCCGTAGCGACTTTTAAGCCGCGTATTCGATCTGAAACCCTATGACATCCTGTATTTCAGAAATTTATACATGTTCATGGGTTGTGAGCCATGTTAGGGGCTTTGTGCCGACGTGTTTAGACCCTCAGAGGTACTTTTACACTATTCTCACACTATCCTGATAGAACAATTGTGAACTCAATCATGTTTTCCTACTTGTTGCTATTTTCATTGTTATCACATTGCTTTGAAAACTCTGAGAAGTATTTTGGGCTGAGTCCCGTGAGTTGAGATGAATTGCCCAAGTGGCTTGTGAAGATTATTGAGTCAGGCCGAGAGACGAGTATGTGAGGATAGTTATGGATCGGGCTGCACGCCGCAGCAATATATATATATGTTCAGGCCGAGAGCCGAGTATGTGAGGATAGTTATGGATGGGGTTGCACGCCGCAACAATATATATATGTTAGGCCGAGCGCCGAGTATATGAGGATATTTATGGGACGGGCTGCACGCCGCAGCAATATATATATATATATATATATATTATATTACATACGGATCGGGAAGCACACCGTAGCAATATAGATTATCTATATATTGATCGGGCTGCACGCCACAGCAATATATGTCATATATGGATCAGGCTGCACGCCGAAGCAATATACATATTGGATCGGGCTGCACGCCGCAACAATTATAGCGCTTTAGATGTAGGAGCCCCTGCGGAGTCTGTACACCCCTAGTGGGTGCAGTCGACTATTATATGGATCAGGGATAAGGATCGGGCTGCACGCTGCAGCAGTGTGTATATATATATATATATATATATATATAT
>ML405891.1:4995-19995 GCA_005239525.1 Nicotiana knightiana
AAATAACAACACATATTAATTAAGTTCAACTATGGAGTAAGTTCCCTCTTACAAGGTTAGAAAAGAGACTTACCTCGTCTCAAAGCCTACTTCCCAATTCAAGAATGCGCTCAAACCTCCAAATTTGATGCCAAACGACTCGGAACTAGCCAAAATTACATAAATCGATCAATTTATGCCAAAACTTCATATTTTCACTATTAAAGTGATTACCCAACCCAAAAGGCAAGATTCCTAAAATTCACCCCCGGGCCCACTGCCCGGATTCCAAATTTTTTTTGAAGAAAGTTGTTACCCATAACCTTAGGAGCAAGAGTATATGATTTTTACTAAGATCCATAACCAATTTCGTGGTCAAATCTCATTTTTATAAAAAACCTAGGATTTCATCTAACCCTTGATTTTCACTAATATTTACATGTTAATCTACCCATAATCTATTTATTTAACTCATGTTGTATAGAAATTACGTACCTCAAAGGGCTAGGTGAAAGCACCCTTCCAAAAGCTCCAAAAATCGCCCAAGAGATGAAGTGAAATGAAATAAATGGCCTAAGTCCCGCAATAAATGAGCTGGGCACAAGCCTCTGATGTCGCATTTGCGACACCAGGTTCGCAAATGCGACAAAAACCTCGCAAATACGAAGTTTGGCCTTCAGCTGCTGGGGTCGCAAATGCGACCAAAGAGTCGAAATGCGAACTCTTCTGGGATCGCAAATGCGAACACTGCCTAGTTCTATTTCGCAATTGCGAAGCCCTTCCCGCAAATGCGAGGTTCGCGTTTGCAAACTATTTCTCGCATTTGCGAGACCTGCAGCTGGTGCCAAGAAACACGAGAAATCTAGTGTATTTTTCATTCCTACACACGTCCGAAACTCACCCGAGCCCACGGGGCTCCACACCAACTACCCACACAAGTCTAGTGACCTCATACAAACTCGCTCGAGCGATCAAAACACAAAAATAACTTCAAAACTATGAATCGGACTCCAAAACGCACGAATTGACTCATGAAATTTGAAAACTTCTAAGAAGACTTCCACTCATCTGATTCCTATCAAATCAGCTTGGAATGATACCAAATTTTGCGTGCAAGTCTTAAATGACATTACAGAACTATTTTCGATCTCGGAATTCCGTTTGGACCTCATCACCAAAACCCGTTCCAAACCAAATTTAAAGAACTTTTAAAAGCTTCAAGAACCAACTTTCACTATTAGGTACCGAAATGCTCCCGGGTCATCCAAATCCCGATCCGAACATACGCCCAAGTTCGAACATCATATGAACCTATTGGAACCGCAAAATCCCGATTCTGAGGTCGTTTACTCAAAAAGTTGACCGAAGTCAAACTTGGCCTTTTAAGCGAACCTTAAGGAACCAAGTGTTCTGATTTCAACCCGAACCCTTCCAAATCCCAAACTAACCATCCCCGCAAATAATAAAACAGTAAAAGCATGTACGGGAAGTCTTATTTAGGGGAACGGGGTTCTAGAAAGCAAAACGACTAGTCAGGTCGTTACATTCTCCACCTCTTAAACAAACTTTCATCCACGAACGAGTTTAGAATCGTACCTGAAGTGCTGAATAAGTGTGGATATCTGCTCTGCATGTCCTCCTCAGACTCCCAGGTCGCCTCCTCGACTAGTTGGTCCCTCCACCGAACCTTTACTACGAAAATCCTCTTGGATCTCAACTGGCGATCCTGTCTAGCAACAATGGAAACTGGCTCCTCCTCATAACCCAATTTCTCATCTAGCTGAATAGTGCTGAAGTCTAACACATGTGACAAGTGGGCGTGATACCTCCGGAGCATAGACACGTGAAAAACCGGATGAACTCCCGATAGACTGGGAGGCAAACAAGCTCATAAGAAACCTCCCCAACTCATCTCAACACCTCAAATGTGCCTATAAATTTGGGGCTCAACTTGCCCTTTTTCCCAAACCTCATGATACCCTTCATTGGCGAGACTTTCAAGAGAACCTTCTCACCCACCATGAATGATAAGTCACGCGTGGACTGTTCTGTGCGGAGTCGCTCCTGAATGAACTTTACCTTTTCCAAGGCATCCTTAACCAAAACTGTACCATATAACTTAGCCTCGCCGGGCTCAAACCACCTGATGGGAGAATGAAACCGCCGACCATATAAAGCCTCAAATGGAGCTATCTCTATGCTGGATTGATAACTGTTGTTGTAAGCAAACTCAGCCAAAGGCAAGAACTGATCCCACTGTCCCCCAAAGTCAATCACACATGCTATGAGCATGTCCTCCAAGATTTGAACTGTCCGCTCTGACTGCCCATCAGTCTGAGGATGAAATGTTGTGCTGAGCTCTACACGGGTCCCAAACTCACTCTGAACGACTCTCCAGAAATGCAAAGTGAACTGAGGGATGCTATCTGATATGATGGAGACAGGCACACTGTGCAACCGGACTATCTCTCGAATATAAATCTGGGCCAACATCTCTGAAGTATAAGTAGTCATAACTGGAATGAAGTGTGCTGACTTGGTCAACCTGTCAACAATGACCCAGCCTGCATCGAACTTCCGCAAAGTCCGCGGCAACCCAACTACGAAGTCCATAGTGATGCGCTACCACTTCCACTCGCGTATAGTCGTCTACTGTAGTAGGCCTCCTGGCCTCTGGTGCTCATACTTAACCTGCTGGCAATTTAGGCATCTAGCTACATACTCAACTATGTCTTTCTTCATCCGCCTCCACCAATAATGCTTCCTCAAGTCACGATAAATCTTTGTAACACCTGGATGAATGGAGTAACGAGAACTTTGTGCCTCCTATATAATACTCTCCCTCAGGCCATCGACATTAAGATTACATAGACGACCCTAGAGTCGCAAGACACCATCCTTGCCAATAGAAACCTCCTTGGCACCACCCTGTAGTACCGTCTCTATGAGAACTGCCAAGTGCGGATCATCAAACTGTCGAGCCTTGATCTGCCCTAATAATGAAGACTATGCAACAACACATGCAAGAACTCGGTTGGGCTCTGAAATATCCAACCTCACAAGTCTGTTAGCCAAGGACTGGATGTCCAAAGCTACTGGCCTCTCCTCCGCTGAAATGAATGACAAGCTACCCATGCTCACTGCCTTCCTGCTCAAGGCATCCAAGACTACATTCGCCTTGCCCGAATGATAAAGAATAGTGATGTCATAGTCCTTCAGTAACTAAATCCATTTGCGCTGCCTCAAATTAAGATCCTTTTGCTTGAACAAGTGCTGCAAACTGTGGTGATCAGTGTAAACCTCAGAAGGCACCCCATATAGATAATGTCTCCAGATCTTAAGAGCAAGCATAATCGCGACCAACTCCAAATCGTGCACAGGATAATTCTTCTCATGGGGCTTCAACTGACGTGAAGCATATGCAATAACTCCCCCCTCCTACATCAATACACAACCCAAGCCAACATGTGAAGCATTGCAATACATAGTATATATACCCGAACCGGAAGACAACACTAGAACTGGTGTTGTAATCAAGGCTGCCTTGAGATTCTGAAAGCTTGCCTCAAAATAATCGGTCCAATGGAAATGAGCACCTTTCTGGGTCAATCTAGTCAAATGTGCTGCAATGGATGAGAAGCCCTCCACAAATCGGCAATAATAACATGCTAACCCTAGGAAACTCCTGATCTCGGTCGCCGAAGTAGGACGAGGCCAACTCTTAACCGCCTCAATCTTCTTGGGATCCACCTTAATACCCTCGCATGATACAACATGCCCCAAGAATTCCACAGAATCTAACCAAAACTCACACTTGGAGAACTTAGCATACAACTTCTGTTCCCGCAACGTCTGGAGTACTATTCTCAAATGCTGCTCGTGCTCCCCCAGGCTGAGTGAGTAGATCAAGATGTCATCAATGAAGACAATGACGAACGAATCAATATAAGGCCTGAAGACCCTGTTCATCAAATTAGTCAAGCCGAAAGACATCACTAGAAACTCATTATGGCCATATCTAGTACGAAAGGCAGTCTTCAAAACATCAGAGTCCCGAATCTTCAACTGATAGTACGCCGTTCTCAAGTCGATCTTAGAGAACACCCTAGCACCCTGAAACTGGTCAAACAAATCATCAATACGCGACAACGAGTACTTGTTCTTGATGGTGACTTTATTCAACTGGCAGTAATCAATGCACATCCATGTAGTCCCATATTTCTTCTTTACAAATAATACTGGTGCACCCCAAGGTGATACACTCAGCCTGACAAACCCCTTCGCCAGCAACTCCTCAAGATGTTCCTTCAACTCCTTCAATTCTTTCAGATCCATACGGTACGATAGGATAGATATAGGCTGAGTGCTTGGAGCCAATTCAATATAGAAATCAATATCACGATCTGGCGGCATGCCTGGAAGGTCGGATGGAAACACATTGGCGAACTCCCAAACCATTGGCACTGAATTAATCATCGAAGACTTTGCGGTAGTATCCCAAACATAGGCTAGATAAGCCAAGCAACCCTTCTCGACCATGTGTCGAGCCTTCATAAAAGATATAACCCGACTAGATGCACTGACAGACGAACCCTTCACTCTAATCTAGGCAACTCCGGCATCGCTAAAGTGACCGTCGTGGCATGGAAATCAAGGATGGTGTGATATGGGGATAACCAGTCCATGCCCAAGATGACCTCAAAGTCAGTCATATCAAGTAACAGAAGGTCCGTTCTAGTCTCGTAACCACAGAATGTGACCACACAGGATCGATAGATCCGATCCACAACCACAGAATCACCCACAGGAGTGGACACCTAAATAGGAGTACCCAAGGACTTACAAGGAATATCCAGGAAATGAGCAAACAGAGATGATACATATGAATAGGTAGACCCTGGATCAAATAATACCGAATCATCCCTACCGCAGACAGAAATAATACCTGTAATCACGGCATCTGAGGCCACTACATCTGGTCTGGCCGGAAAAACATAGAATCTAGCTGGAGCGTCGGCTGGCTGGCCTCCACCTAGCGGAACTAGCTTGCTGACCTTCCCCTTCCTGGCCTCCACCTCTAGGACGGCCCTTACCCGCATGTCCCCCACCTCTAGGCAGTCGGTCAGCTGGTGCTACAATCATGGGCTGATGACCTTGCAGTACTGCCATGCCCCGAATTCTAGGACAGGTCATCTTCATGTGACTCGGATCTCCACGCTCGTAACAACCTCTCGGTACCATAGATCGCTACCCCGAAGTCTGACCTTGATATCCTGAATACTTACTAGAAGAACCCTGAATGGCTGGTGGGCGGTATGAAATATCTGGCATGTCGCTGAAATAGGGTCACACTGGAGCACCCCGAGGAGGTGGCGGTGTTGGATATGTGGGCCTTCTAGGCTGGCCCTTCCCAAACTAACCTCTTCCCCTGGTCGGGTCACCTCTAAACTCTCCATAGAAACGGGTCCTCTTGTCCTACTGCATCTGATCTCTACCCCTCTGGCGGTAGCCCTCATTCCTCCGAGCAATCTCCACTACTAGCTGATAACCAGTGCCCATCTCAACCTCCCGAGCCATACTAGCCCGAATAGTGGGGTGCAACCCCATAACAAATCTCTGCACTCTCTCCGCGTCGGTAGGAAGTAACATAAGTGCATGGCGAGACAACTCAGAGAATCTCGCATCATAATCGGTCACTAACATCTGACCCTGCTCGAGCTGCTCGAACTGACCTCGCAACTCTTCCCTCTGAGAGAGTGGAATATACCTATCTAACAAAAGCTGTGTAAACTGGTCCCAAGTCATGGGAGGAGAACCCGCTGGTCTTCCAAGAAGATAAGACTACCATCATCTATGGGCTGCCCTCAAGCTGGAAAGTGGTGAAATCCACCCCATAGGACTCCAATATCCTCATGTTGTGCAGTCTGTTCCTGCATCGGTCAATGAAGTCCTGGGGATCCTCATGTCACTCGCCCCCGGAGATAAGAGGGTGTAGCCTAGTCCATCCGCAACTGGTCTAGGCTCAGGTGCAGCTGTGGAAACTGGCTGGGCCTCGCCCATGGGTAGTGTACCCAGAGTCTGATATACTTCAGCTGCGTGCCCAGGAGCCTGAGCAGTAGGGGTCTGTGCTCCCCCTCCTGCCTGAGATGTGGTTGGGTCTACTGGAAATAAACAAGCCTGAGTCATGGTGTGCATGAACCGCAACATATGAACCATTGGTGGCAATAACAATAGCCACTATATCTTTTACTGGCCATTGGTTTTTAGCCGCTAAAGTGGGGGTCGGCAAAGCCTTTAACAGTTTTTCTAACAAAATCTGATAAAAGGTATGGTTTATTGCCGCTAAAAATTATTTTCATTAACGACAATTATTTGCGACAATTATAATGGTTGATAAATCCAATCCAGAACAGCTAATTATACTCCTTTAGCATCCATTTATATAGCCACTAAACTCAAAATAATTGCCGCTAAAAGTTTGCATCTTTAACGACAATTGTTTGCGAGAATTATAATGGTTGTGTCACGACCCAATTCTAACCCAAGTCGTGATGGCGCCTATCGTGATACAAGGCAAGCCTACTTCCCAGAATATTACTACCAATTTGATTATAAGAATTTAATAAAACATTTCCAATATTTGAATTTTCTCATAAACAAGATAATTCTGAATATAAATAATATAAAAATACGGAAACGATCCCCAAACATCGGGGTATCACTAAGTCATGAGCGTCTAAATCTATGAACTAAGATATAAAAACTGTCTAATTGTCAATGCAAACCAAAAGAAGAAATAGATGATAAAAGGAGTAACAAGGTCCTACAGACACTGGCATCTACCTTGCAATCTCCAAAGATAGCCGGCATGAACTCAACAATCGCCGCGCTCTAACTCACCTGGATCTGCACATAAAGTGCAGGGTGTAGTATGAGTACAACCGACTCAGTAGTAACAGAGATAGCTAAGGAACTGATTAGTAGTGACGAGCTAAGAAGAACAATTCAATTATTTCTTTTCACAATTAAGGATAAACAGTAGTAAGAAGGTAATTTCCATAAATCAACAAATGCTACAAGGCAATTAACAGGTAAATGCAACAACAACAATGCACACTTTCAATAGGTACTTGTGCTCACTGGGGGTGTACAGACTCCAGAGGGGATCCTACAGACCAAGCGCTAAGCACAGACAACTTACGTGCTGCACGGACAACTCACGTACCATAATATAAATATCTGGATCTGCACGGACAACTCACGTGCTATAGTACAATTTGGATCCGCACGGACAACTCACGTGCTCCACGGAAAACTCACGTGCTAAAATCAAATAGCTCACAATAGTCCCTCGGCCTCACTCAGTCCTATGCCTATCTAGCCTCACAATTCTCAACAAATAAGGGAACACAGCCCAAATCAAGTATTACAACATATCGATAGAAAAATAGAGACTGAGGTAAACATGTACAAGAACTTCTATGACTGAGTGCAAATAATGTGAGCATGAATAAATCCTAAGCATGATCTCTAACATGAAGGCAGTCAAGTTCAACAACATGTAAATACATAACACAGATAATGGCTATTAGGCCTCACAGGACGGACCAAGTCTCGATACCTCGCGGTGTACACCCACACGCCCGTCACCTAGCATGGATATCACCTCCAAACAGTTATATGATATCAAATTCTCCGGGTTTATACCCTCAAATCCAGAGTTAAGACTGTTACTTACCCTAACAACATACAATCCTACTCTGGGATGCCCTCGTCCCTCAACTCGCTCTCTAAAAGCACCGAATCTATCCATAATTAGAATAATACTATAAACATAGGCTAAAAAATCAAATTTCACAAGAAAAACTAAAAAAATAGACCAAAAATCCGAATTAGGCTAAAACTTGGCCCCCGGGCCCACGTGTCGAAACCCGTAAAAAATTGCAGAGCTAGAAACCTCGTTCATTCCCAAGTCTAACCATATAAAATTCATCAAATTCCGACTCCTTATGGTCCCTCAAATCCTCACCTCAAACTCTCCAAAAACTCAAGTCTAACTCCCTCAACTTCACCCTAAATCCCTACCAATTTCATGACTAAACAGTGGGAAATCATTATAAACACACGTAAATAAACCCAAGTAGCTTACCTCACTGATATTTCTTGTTTCTCCCTTGAGTTTCACTGCCCAAAGCTAAAAAACCGGCCAACAATGGTGAAGAAAGGGAAAAAATTTGCGAAGTGTGGCTTATATAGTTTCTGCCAAGAGTTCCACACCTGCGACCCCATATTCGCACCTGCGCAAACCGCATATGCAGATAAATTTCCGCTTCTGCGGATTTTTATTAACTCACCAGCCTCCGTTTCTGAGGTCGTCTTACTGCATCTGCGGTCATCGCAGATGTGAGGACCAAGCCGCACCTGCGGTTCCTCTTCGCAACTGCGCCTCAAGCCCGCTCCTGCAAAGCTTGCACCTATGGTTCCCAATCCGCAGGTGCGGACACACCAGTAACATCAGCCTTTAGCTGCATTTTCCCAATTCCAAACCCCCTGATACCCATCCGAAATCATCCCGAGCCCCTCGGGACCTCAACCACTAATTCCAACAAGTCATATATCACTACCCGAACTTAGTCAAACCTTCGAAGCACCCAA
Source organism: Nicotiana knightiana (assembly GCA_005239525.1). Taxonomy (NCBI): domain Eukaryota; kingdom Viridiplantae; phylum Streptophyta; class Magnoliopsida; order Solanales; family Solanaceae; genus Nicotiana; species Nicotiana knightiana. The sequence goes on from ML405891.1 coordinate 13,630, forward strand.
AACAACACCAAAATCACCAAATCAACCTTGGATCCAAGCCTAAGAACTTCTAAATTTTCAAAATTTTCTAACGACACCGAAACCTACCAAAACACATCCAAATGACCTCAAATTTTGCACACACGTCACAAATGATACTGCGAATCTACTCCAACTTCCGGAATTTCATTCCGACCATGATACCTAATTTTCCACTGCTGACCAAAATTGCCAAATTTCCAATTTTCGCCAATTCAAGTATAATTCTACCACGGACCTCCACATTACATTCCGGACACACTCCTAAGTCTGAAATCTCCCACCGAAGCTCACTAAATCATAAAAATCCAAATCCGATTTCGTTTACTCATAAGTCAACTTTCGATTGACTTTTCTAACTTAGCTTTCTAACTAAGAGACTAAGTGTCTCATTTCACTCCAAAACTACTCCGGACCCAAACCTACCAACTCGATACAACTCAACACAACTGAGAAACACATAAAAAAGTAGAAAGGGGAAAAATGGTCTATAACTCACGGAACGACCGGTCGGGTCGTTACAGGCTGCTAAATTCAATCCAAAATGTCTAATTATATTCCTTTAGCATCCATTTATATAGCCGCTAAGTTCAAAATAATTGCCGTTAAAAGCTTGCATCTTTAATGGAAATTATTTTGTGGCAATTAAAATGGCTATAGTATCCATTCTGAAAACATCTTAGTTTGCCCTTTTAGCGTCCATTTTAATTGATATTATATTTAACTGAATTACCGCTAAAAGTTACTATCTTTAACGATAATTATTTTCCAACAATTATAATGGCTGCAATATCTTTCATGATTCAATTCCATTATAGGCTGTGATGGCGCCCAACACTGTTGCTAGGCAGGCCAACACTGATCGAACTAGTGATTTTTCTGTTGGGTAATTTACTTAAGTGGATAATAGTCCTGCATTTGTTGAAAAGATTTAGAAATTTACCAATGTGACAAAATTTAAACGGAAGCAACAAGTACAAACTGTAATTATGTAAATAATACCAAAATCATAAGTCTACTAGTGCGTGCCAAGACCTGGTGTCACAAGTATGTGGGCAATCTAGTATAATATAAAAGAGAATACTAGCCTACTGTTTGAAAGGAAATAGACAGAAAAATAAAACATAAGAGAGACTCCAATTGTTGCAGAACGGCTCGGAAGGCAACTCACCGTGAAGTCTCGAGATGGGGATTAAATCTGCGCACCAGACTAGTAACCAGATGCACATGCCTCAGATCCTGTACAATTACGTACAGAAGTGTAGCGTGAGTACATAAATAATATGTACTCGGTAAGTATCTAGTCTTACCTTGAAGAAGTAGTGACGAAGGGTCGACTTCAACACTTACTAGGGCCAATAACATGATAATATGAGATTCTAATTAAGTATGATATACAACAATAACTCATAACAAGAAATAACTGAACAAGTCTTCACCATATTTAAGAACTTAAATGACTTCCTTCCTTTAAAACATATGATAACACAAACAATGAGTTTGTACCAATTATGAAAGAAATTTCCAGTTCTATTATTACACACGAATACCACCGAGGACGTTCAGCCCGATCCAACATAAATGTAAATTGTGCACTGCCGAGGGTCGAACGGCGTGAACCATAGATGCATCTATTACCCCGCTCGCGAATCACACACGCGACTTGGTGAAATATAAATTTATCAATAAGTCATAACCCTTTCTTGATTCTTTTCAAAATAAAGACAATTCAACTTGAATCTTTTAAATCTTTAAAAACCCTCAACTTAGTTCCATTTGATACAGTTAACAAATATAACCAACTAACGGTGTCCACAAGCATGGTGTAACCTAAAATTACCCGGACATAAACAAGAATAGTAGCTACGTACGGACTCTCGTCACTTCGTGCGTACGTAGCTCCCCCCCCCACAAATAACAACACATATTAATTAAGTTCATCTATGTGGTAAGTTCCCTCTTACAAGGTTAGAAAAGAGACTTACCTCGTCTCAAAGCCTAATTCCTAATTCAAGAATGCGCTCAAACCTCCAAATTTGATGCCAAACGACTCGGAACTAGCCAAACATTACATAAATCGATCAATCTATGCTCAAAACTTCATATTTTCACTATTAAAGTGATTACCCAACCCAAATTGCAAGATTCCTAAAATTCACCCCTAGGCCCACATGCCCGGATTCCGGAAATTTTGAAGAAAGTTATTACCCATAACCTTAGGAGCAAATATATGATTTTTACTAAGATCCATAACCAATTTCGTGGTCAAATCTCATTTTTATCAAAAACCTAAGTTTTCATCTATACCCTTGATTTTCACGAATATGTACATGTTAATCTACCTATAATCTATGTATTTAACTCATGTTGTATAGAAATTACTTACCTCAAAGTGCTAGGTGAAAGCCCCCTTCCAAAAGCTCCAAAAATCGCCCAAGAGATGAAGTGAAATAAATGGCCTAACTCCCGCAATAAATGAATTGGGAACATGCCTCTGATGTCGCATTTGTGACACCAGACATGCCTTTGATGTCGCATTTGTGACACCAGGTTCGCAAATGCGAGGGTTGGCCTTCAGCTGCTGGGGTCGCAAATGCGACCAAAGAGTCGCAAATGCAAACTCTATAGGGATCGCAAATGCGGCAAATGTGTCGCAAATGCAAACACTGCCTAGGTCAGGCTCTTTCAAATTGCGAAGACCTTCTTGCAAATGCGAGGTTCGCATTTGCGAACTATTTCTCTCATTTGCAAGACCAGCAGCTAGTGCCAAGAAACACCTTGTTTTTCATCCCTTCCACACGTCTGAAGCTCACCCGAGCCTGCGGGGCTCCACACCAACTACCCATGCAATTATAATGACCTCATACAAACTCGCTCGAGCGATTAAAACACAAAAATAACTTCAAAACTACGAATCGGACGCCAAAACGCACAAATTGACTCATGAAATTCAAAAACTTCCACTCGTTCGATTCTTATCAAATCAATTCGGAATGACACAAAATTTTGCGTGAAAGTCTTAAATGACATTACAGAACTATTCCCGCTATATGAATTCCGTTTGGACCTCGATATCACCAAAACCCTCTCCCAAACAAATTTAAAGAACTTTTAAAACCTTCAAAAAACAACTTTCACTATTAGGCGTTGAAACGCTCCCGGTTCATCCAAAACACGATCCGAACATACGCCCAAGTCCGAAATCATCATACGAACCTATTGGAACCGCCAAATCCCGATTATGAGGCCGCTGACTCAAAATATTGACCGAAGTCAAACTTGGTCTTTTAAGCCAACCTTAAGGAACCAAGTTTTTTGATTTCAACCCGAACCCTTCCAAATCCCGAACTAACCATCTCCGCAAGTCATAAAACAATAAAAGCATGTACGGGAAGTCTTATTTAGGGGAAGGGGTTTCTAAACAACAAAACGACTGATTGGGTCGTTACAATATCTCTTGTGAAAACATCATAATTTGCCCTTTATTCATCCAATTTCATAGCTGGTATATCCAGCTAAATTAGCGCTACAAGTCACAAGCAATAATAGCAATAGTTTAGCCACCATTAATAATAGTTACTACATTCGTCCAGAATATGATCCAAATAATAAAATATTTAATATTAGTTTTAAAAACATAATATATCTCATTAAATCTTAACAAAAGGAAGTACTAATAAAAGATATTAATGTCATAGTAACTTAAAATTAAACTTATATTGTTAGCACTAAATAACTAATATTATCATATAACTAATCCAAGCGAATGATGGTCTTCAAATAATTTTCGCAACTTTTCATCATTTTAAATCTCTCACCCGCTAAATTATCGAACATTAGACTATATGACCTGTAATTACAAAATAACTGTGTCAAAAGATGAAATATACGACTAATAAAAGGAAATTATCGAGACAGAAGCCAACAAAGGCTAGCATTTGCTTGATTCCACACTGAAAGAGCTAACATCTTAGTTGTACAAGTGTCATGATCCAATTTCCCCTCCGTTGGGTATCGTGATGGCACCTAGTCTTAGGGACTAGGTAAGCCTAACATTTACTGAATACAACAATAATAAAGAAAAATCTAACAATCCTGATGTAGAAATCTTTATAGAATTTACAATTTCTCAAAAACTGGTAGTACAAGTCATAAGCTCTACAGAGTTTACTACAACTTCTAATTACAATTGTTTAGAAGTAAGTAAAAACAGTGTAAATACAAATAGGAAGGTGACTCCGAAGCTTGCGAATACGACGACATGTTCACCTTGAGTCTCCTCAGCAAGAATTCGCACAACTACTAACGATCAATACCTGGTTCTGCACAAAAATATGCAGAAGTGTAGTATGAGCACACCACAACGGTGCCCAGTAAGTATCAAGACTAACCTCAGTGAAGTAGTGACGAGGACTAGTCAAGACACCCACTGGTCTAATAAAATTGAGCAAGCATAAGTATAAGAATAACAGAACATGATATCTATCTAAAGACTACGCGATATGGCTAACAATATAGAAACTGCAATAAGGAAGGAAACCAACAAGTAATAGCGGAACACCATAATAAGGACACAACAAAGTGAACGGAAACTCAACCCAAATTCGAAATCACAAATACAGTAAAGACAAGTAGTAACTCAGCTATTGCGATAGTTTTCGCATCAGGTCTTAGCTAACAAACTCCAATAAACTAATCAACACCCTCAAGTATAAATCTTTCACCCATAAGTTTTTGAATAAAGGTCTTTAGAATATAATCCTTTCAAATAAGATTTTTTTTTTTGAAATGTACTTTCTTCAAATAAATATCCTTCAAACATAGTTCTTTCAAAATAAATACTTTTCGAATATAAACTTTTCAAAGAAATATCCTTCAAACACAGTTCTTCCAAGATAAATACTTTTCAAATAAATATCCTTCAAACATAGTTCTTTCAAGATAATTACTTTTCGAATATAAACTTTTCAAATAAATATCCTTCAAACATAGTTCTTTCAAGATAATTACTTTTCAAATAAATGTCCTTCGAGTATAAGTCACCCTGTGACACTTAAGCATAGAAGATTAGCAACTCCGAATTGAGATATAACAATAGAGGATCTCCCAGGATACCGCCCCGTAGTCCCAAAGTAAATATGCAGTACATGGGGGATCTCCCGGAATACTGTTCCGTAGTCCCAAAGTAAATATGCAGTACATGGGGATCTCCTGGAATACCATTCCGTAGTCCCAAAGTAAACATGCAGTGCTGGGGATATCCCGGAATACCGTTCCGTAGACCCAAAGTAAATATGCAATACAGGGGATCTCCCGGAATATCATTCTGTAGTCCCAAAGTAAATATGCAGCACAACCAACATAGATAACAATTATAGCACGACAGAAACCTCGTACATCACCATAACAAGTACAAAAGCAACAACGACAGTAATACAAAGTACGTCGAGTAAATCAACTCAAGAACTTTAAATTACAAAGAAATGGTAGAACTCATTCACAAGAAATAACCACAGTAAAGAATGCTAGGTGTAAAGTGAACAACTCAACAAGGGAAAACTAAAATGTAGCAACGGTTCCACAATATTCAAGTCAATAGTTAAGGAAGCCAACACGAGTCAAATAGTTCCAAATAAAGGTAAGTCAACTAAGATATAGGTTATCTAAACTTCTTTTTAGGTTGAGAAATTACGAAGGATATTCAACAATTCAGTTAGGATAAGCGGCAGAAGATACCATAAGAGGCTGTACAAGACCGTATACTGCCGAACAGAACTTGAATTCTCAAAACGACCGACCTGATTGTTGCAACAAGTTAATACATATACATGGGAATATGTTTAGAAACACTCACAAGGTAACAACCAGATTTAACGAAGAGATAAACTGATGATGTCTTTGTGAGAAGGGTTTGATGAATTAGGAATGATCAAAATAAACTTGAAACAGGTCATGAGATAAAGTGATGATATTTTGTGAGCCAGGAGTTTGATTAATTTGGAATGATTTAAGAAAACTTGAAACAGGTCATCACAGTATATGAACATAGTGTTTCACATAGTAAATAGAAATGTTTAGCAATTTAAATTCCAGAAGGTCTATTGCACACTCTAGAGAAGACAGACATGGAAACTCTCCTTCACTCTTATGTTTCAGTTGTATAATACAAATTTTTATTCCGATAAATTATACCCTCTTCTCGCTTTCACTCTTATGCACTAGTTCCTCACTTTAATAGCATAGGTTTGTTAAGTGTCATGTATCGTCTTTGGTTTGACCAAATTAGTCTCTTTTCAGAACCCCTTCAGTTTTATTTCCTATAAACCAATGTCAAACAACTTTAATTCC